>JASSUY010022530.1:0-19083 GCA_032466535.1 Forpus xanthops
TGCTAGTTGAAGAGATTTGTGCATATTTTCCTCTTTTCAGAATTCATTTCCTCATTTATCAGTATGGACACCAAATCACAGAATGGCTGAGGCTGGAAGAGACCGCTGGTGGTTATCTAGTCCAACCTCCCTGCTCAGACAGGGTCACCTACAGCACATTGCTCAGGATTGAGTCCAGGTGGCTCTTTAATATTTCCAGAGAAGGAGACTCCACAACCTCTCTGGGCAAGCACTTGATTAAATGATCACTTTACTCTTCAAGTCATGCTAAAAATCTGGCACTTTGCGCTGAATCATTTAACTACAAAAATGAGGAGTGGAAAAATAACCTCATATGCTTCTATTTTTTCACAGTGAATGACTTCTCTGGTGCAATTCTTCTGCCCCGTATTTTATAAATAAGAATAGTGAAGTCTAGAGTCTCTGCATAGATGTTAGCACCCACAATTACAGAAGAATTCATCTTGGGCATTTATATTTACTTCTCTTTAAGCTTATGGTTGAAAATGTGAGGCATGCCTGTTTCACAGATACTGGGATTCTGCATGTGGTTCTAAGCAAAAAGTTCAGTTTGGAAAAATCCTGTTATAATGAAAGGTTGCTGGTACAAAGTCAGCTGAAAATGAATGTTTCTACCGTTTGCATAGACTTAGTATCAATACACACACATAAATAGCAACTAAACAAAATAAACTTCATAGATTCTGCATGGCTGACTGACACTGAGTTCAGTTAGACTCAGTGGAAGACTGAATTTCGCATGTGTGAATTCAAATTTAAGACCCAGTACCTACAGGATGAGCTACACATGAATACTTGAGTGAATGAAAATGAAACTAGGAACACATTTGTGAGAATAATGATGTTCTCATAAATAGTTATGAAGGAAAAGTGATAAATTATTTAATGAGAACAAAAGCAGTAAATAATTTGGTTTGTTGTAACAAAACTATGTCAACTGTAAATGCCCTTTGTGATTTTAATGTTTATTCAGCTGCTCTGTTTTTGTTCAATTTCATGAAAGCAATGTTGTGTCATTGCGAAGTTATCAAAATGGAATTTCTTTTAAAAATAAAAGGGTACATTTTGCTCTTCCAGAAAAAAAATTATGCTCTTTGGTTAAAGCTAGGAGGGGCGATTGCAAAAAGATAGAACAGTGTCCTGTGAAAATAGTGTAATTTGTTTTCCTGTCTTTTATAGCCACAGGTTTTCGGGTACAACAGGTCATCTAATTCACTTTGCTGCTTACTGTTTATTTCTTTACTTGTGCCAATTTAATGAAGGTAGAAAATTACTCCTCCTTTTTGAATTTTTGTTTCATTTCTGTAGCCTTTTTGCATATTAGTCATATTACTAATTTTTACACATTACTTATATTAGTCATACACTTCCAAATGTGATGCCATTGCAGCCATTGCGCCCTTTGGCAGTGCTGTCATAAATGTAACACTTAGTACTATTTTGTCAGATTCTGGAGACCTTTGGAAAAAAAAATAAAAGCCCTGTTGGCTTCAGTGGGCTCCAAGTAATACATTTTGGGTCTGCTTTTGGCTCCTCTGAATAGAGGTATTCAAGCAGTATTATTATCTTATTGACTTCAATGTTAGGCTGTTCTGTAAATGCATAAGAAGGCTGTTTTACCTACCCAGGAAGTGAGCCAACCTAATGATTGCCATGGTTCACAGAGTACTTGCAAGATGAGAATGTTCTTGAATACTGTGTTGATTTAAGTTAGGACAGGATATTTTTTCTTTATATGGTTAGAATGCCGCAAAGACTTGAATCATCTTTGTAGTGATACCTGAAACTAGGGTTAATTTCCAGTACTGCAAGTACAAATTTAAGGTGCATAAAGAAAGTTCAGTTAAAGCTTGAATGCGGTGTCAAACTCAGTTATATTTATGGTGGTATTATTGCATATTGGTTCAATTTTCTGAGGCAGATGTAAAGCATTTCAAATTTTAAAAATACTAAATATAATACCTGCTAATTCAGACACTGAAAGCATTAAGAAATGAATGTAGTTATTTACAGCATTTTTCAAAAGCCATAGTTCAATGTCTTGGTACTGCCAAAAGGGCTGCAGTGTCCTTCCTCTGTCTCACCCACTCATTTCATGTTCTTTCTGTGATACGGCAATGCAATGAATTGACCAGCTAAAAGGAACCTAGAAAAAAAGAAGTTGTTTTCATCAGTCAGTTCTCAGGTCTGGATCACTTCATTAGGCTAGTTTTGGTAAAAGGGAAAGCAGGGTCAGAGCAAGGAGAGCAGACCGCTGCTTTCTATCACAACAGATTCGTGCTAGATAGTGAAAATAGAGGACAAAATTTATACATGCACAGTCTTCTCAGTTCTTTGCTATTTTAAGGCTAGGTCAAACTTCCATTGGAGCCTGTGCTTGCTTTGTCTCTTGAATGTTGGATGAAGCAGTTGTCAGTTCTTAAATTTTATTATATGAGTCCACAGCTGTAGTTGTGGGTGTACAAATTTTAGCTGCCTCCCTTTTAGGCAGTATCAGCTGCTTCCTAATCCTTCTCCTCCTATGACCCAGCAAAACATTTTCTTCCTGTTTCACAAATGGAAATGCAACCCAGGGAGACTAATATTTTTGCCAAAGTTCCCAGAAGCAAAGCAGACAAATTAAATCTAGTTTCATGAGTTCACAGCTAAGCTAATACCCTCACTTGTGAATCCAACTCACACCTTGATAGAACCTGTTTACTCTTTGATTGTCGCTCTTAGTCATTCCACAAACATTTGCCCACTGTCAGAATTTCAAGGAATATCAGCAGAAACCTCTAGGAGTCACTGACTGAGATTACTAATGTTATAGGGTAGATTTCTTAAAGTTGACCTCAATGTTTCTGTCTTGTTTAATCCTGCCAGAATTGTGCGTGTGTTTTAACTCAAAGCCTATGTTTCAAGCTAAATGTAATTTGAATACTAAGTTGCTTTATTGGCTTTTCTATACTGCTATTAAGTGTATGGGGCCTGAAAAGACAGCTATATCTTGTTACTGAAATGTTAAATGCAGCTCAGTCTAGTTATGCCACAGGCAATTAGAGTCTCTGCAAATTGAAGTCTACATTTGAAATTATATAAGGAAATTTAAAAAAAGGAATGGCAAATTATTGCCCTCTAATTTTCAACTGGTAGTAAGTTATACAACTATCTAAAGTGTTGCACACACATCTATAAAGGTACACTTGTTCACACATACGTACTTGCACTGTTTTCTACACAGAAGAAACCCTCCTTAAGCTTATCTTTTCTGTATAATAATAGAGTTGTTTTTATTTGAACTTTCAGTCGACGCTGGCGTCGCTGGAATCGATTTAATCGAAGAAAATGTAGAGCTGCAGTAAAATCTGTCACATTTTATTGGCTTGTTATTGTCCTGGTCTTTCTGAACACGTTAACTATCTCATCGGAGCATTATAATCAACCTGACTGGCTGACTCAGATCCAAGGTACATTTAAAAATTACTTGTCCTGTTCTTGACTATTAGTACTTGCATTCTATCAGTGGCTACTGTTGTACTTTGCCATTTTGTTATTTGCTGTCCTGAAAGATATTCAGCCCAGCCGAAGGGAGACACAAGAAATGACTGAATGTATTTGATTTCCGCAACTGTAACACAGATTAATGGCATACCAGCTAAAACCTGACAATAAGGGATTGTAAATACCTGTACTTTTATTCTTAAACCGTGTTTGAAAGATGAGGAACAAAATAGTTACTGGCACAGCAGAACATGTTGTGGGCTCTGTTGTTTAGGTTACTGCGTGGACTCAAGCTGTGAATTGAGCAGCCATGAATTGCACAGTGGATTGGAAAGATGAATAGTTCGTAAGTGGCGGGAAGCTTCACATCCTTGCTTAGCTTTTGCCATTTGGGCATCAAATATAGTCCAACTTAAAAAACCAGAACTTCCTCCCTTAACAAAAGGCTGTGAACTAGTGTAGAAAGCATAGTACAAATATGTGAAAACACAAATGGAATTTATGAAACAATTCAGGAATGTCTTTTTGTTTGTTTTTTTTTCTTCTTTTTTTTAATATTTTGTTCCAGATATCGCAAATAAAGTTCTTCTGGCTTTATTCACCTGTGAAATGTTAGTAAAGATGTACAGCTTGGGCCTTCAGGCTTATTTTGTTTCTCTTTTTAACCGCTTTGATTGCTTCGTTGTTTGTGGTGGCATTGTTGAAACCATTTTGGTGGAGTTGGAAATTATGTCACCCCTTGGAATTTCAGTGTTTCGCTGTGTTCGTCTCCTGCGTATTTTTAAAGTAACAAGGTAAGATTAATACTGTTAACTTTAGGGATAGCTGAAGGGTGGTCAGCAATTCTTTCGTAATACTTCATCATGCTCTGCTCTTTTACTGTTTTGTTTGGGTTTTTTTGTGGTGTGTGTTAACACACGCATTTTAATTTATAGGCACTGGGCATCCCTGAGCAACTTGGTAGCATCCTTGTTAAACTCAATGAAGTCCATTGCTTCACTGTTGCTTCTGCTTTTCCTCTTCATCATAATCTTCTCGTTGCTTGGAATGCAGCTGTTTGGAGGCAAATTTAATTTTGATGAAACTCAAACAAAACGGAGCACCTTCGATAATTTTCCACAAGCTCTTTTAACTGTATTCCAGGTAACTTTCTTTCATCCCGTATGAAACATTTTACCTTTGGTGATCAGCAAAACTGTTTAAGTGATCATGTTGCCTGAAAGTAAAATCACGAAAACTATTTATCCAGTTTACTTTAAGTAACATCTGCTCATTAAAATTCAGTACTCTGGTAGCTCTGCACCATTTGTACCATTTGTTTCATGTGTTATTTGGTCTATCTATGCAACGCTGTCATATTACTTCACAAAATTAAATCTCCTTTGTTCATCAGATACAAAACTAGAAAAAAAAAGTGGAATGTTATTTTTATTTTAATCAAATTGTTTTCTTAAACTCATCAGCCATATAGAAGTTCAGATATTCCCAAGCAGGAAAAAATTAGGAGCATTGTAAGAGTGCATATTTGCATATGAGCCATAGCACTTATTATAATATGAAAACAAGTTTTAATTTCTTTAAAGAGACACTGTCAGGTTTATTAAAATTTAAAATAACTTGTGTGTTCCTTGTGGAAAGGGGCCATACTTACAGCTTACTTTTCATTATTTTATGATGCTTTCTTTTATTTTTCCCAGTTTTGATACTGGAATTAGGCTGTTTGCATCTTCCTAGCCATTTTCCCCATTCAGCTTTGCACATTACCACAATTCTTTCAGACATTGTAGGTGACTGTTTAAAGCTGACCCTGCAAGACTCAATTTAGTGTCAAGTTCCCATCTCTTTGGTAGAGGTTTTGTGTGTAAAAAAAAAAAAAAAAAAAAAAATCTTTCCATGTAATTTTAAAATAAGGAGATCCTAATGAAAAACTTCCTTAAGAGGAAAAATATCCCCATTTTTGCTGACACTGCCCTTTAAATATTAAGACTGTACTTTCAAACTCAACTGAGTTGGATTTTGTTTAGAATTTAGGCTACCTCCTTTTCAAAGGCATGAGGCTGCCTTCAGTTTCAGAATGAACTCAGGAACAACCAACCTGTTGGGTGCTCAACAGCTATGAAAATCAGCTAGATAAATGTAGCTCTTCAAAATGGATTTAAGAATTTGGCAGGCATATTATTTTCTTAAACAGCCACTTAATTACTTTGAAACAGAGTCAGTATTACATATTTTCTCAGGATAGGCTTGGTGATTTTAAGAATTAGAAGTGCCCCTATAACCTGCTTTGTAATACTCAGGATTTTTGTCATACAGAAATAGTGGAGTTGCCTCGTCGTAAATTATCCTTTCAACTAATCAACAGGTTTTTGTAAGATTCTTCTAGAGTTCAGTGAAATTATGTAAAACAATAGCTAATAAGAGAATCATGTAATTCTCCTACAGCATTGAGCTCCATTCAGTTTAAAATAGCTTCCGTTTCAAAAGCTATAGTACTAATGTGTGCGGTATGTATATTAAATAATTTATGATGAGAAGGCAGCCAGTCCCCATTAAAACTGACACTGGATAGACCAATTTGCAGGATTAACAAATGGCATATACTAGAAAGAAAACCACACTTTAGCCACTATTTCAGAAAAAGAGAACTGTAAAACATATATTAATTTGATTTTCAAGAGTGATGAATGTTTGTGGGCATTACTACATATGTGGCATTACTGAAAATTAAGACTCTCACTTTTGCATGCTAAAATCAATAAAATAATAAGCTTCTATTTTCATTATTTTTGCTTTTGAAATTAAGTGATGAAAATGCATAGCATAGAATAAAAGCTAGTAGAGTTAAATCCAGGCTTTCAGGAAATGCTTAGATGGGGCTTTGAGCAACCTGGTCTACTGGAAGGTGTCCCTTTCCATGGTAGGGGAACTGCAACCAGATGATCTGTAAGGTCCCTTCCAATTCAAACTATTCCACGATGTGCTTATTTAAATTGAAATTTTAAAACAGTGCTTGAAAAGGTTGTGCTATTGCTTTCTGTTTACAGAAGGTTAGCCTTATTGTGTACTGTGTCAAAGGAAACATATTTCTCTGTTGCTTGTTTTGATATTGAGTTACTAATAATATATCTGCTTCTTAGATTTTAACAGGTGAAGACTGGAATGCTGTTATGTATGATGGCATAATGGCATATGGTGGCCCATCATCGTCAGGCATGATAGTCTGTATATATTTCATTATCCTCTTCATCTGTGGTAACTGTATCCTTTGCACTCCCTGGAAAATCCTCCAAATGTGCCTGTGTGCCAGGGACATACACAAAATTATTTTAGGAGGAAGTAAATTGCAGTGGACATGCAAGTGATTCCTGCATGCACCAAAACCTTTATACAGACTTTGGAACTATTCCCTAATGAGAGAGACTGCAGCAATCTCTGTCTCCAGACACCATAATGGCAGAAACCAGAGTTGTTTTATTTACTTCCTCCAGTGGGAAATCGGCCTTATTCCACCTACTTGTCTTTATTTGATTTTTTTGCCTCTGTAGTGCGTGGAATGAAGTTTGATCTCAGTGACAATTATTTCCTGATCCTTTTTCTGATGCTTGCTACAGCCCTGTTAATTCTGATATAAACTGACAGTGGAGCCAGTGATCCTCTGTGTATTGCGAGATCAAAAGAGAGAAATCTACATGGAGAAATGTTGAGTCGATTAGGATTAAGTCTTTCAAAGCATTCCCTTTTCCTGCCTTCAATGTACTGGAAGGTCCCATATGGCAACAGAAACTGGTGTCATTCCCAGAAGATGTAAAAGGTCATGAGGTGATAAAAGGGCAAACCCACTCTCTTTTCTGTATTATACAGTACTTATACCAGGTTTGGTACTTAACTGATATGGACTGAAGTACAGATTTTTATATAGATTGTTGTAGACGCGGAAGGCTGCATTATAAAAACGAATTTTTGAAAATGCCTCAACATTCTTCACTTTTAATAGACAATGCTTCATATTTGAAACTTACTCAGGCTAGCATAAAAGTGAATTTCGTTGTTATAAACAAATGTCAAGTATCCTGCTGTTTTAAAATCAGATCTCTGCTCATTTTACACCCAGTATTAATCTAGTCCATAAAATGAGTGCTATTTGCACTGCACTTAAGCATCACAAACCTCTATGCTGTAGGTCGGTAATATGCGGTTTATATCTTTCATTCTTTCAGTGTTTGTGCTGATAAAAACAAGACAAATATAGTAAGACATAATGTCCTTAAAATGATTTGAAATAGATATCTTGCTAAATGTCTTCTTGGCCATTGCTGTGGATAACTTGGCAGATGCTGAAAGTCTAAATACAGCTCAGAAAGAAGAAGCTGAAGAAAAGGAAAGGAAAAAGAATGCAAGGTAAAATAGCATGGGCATGTTGAATAAGCAGGAGATGGAATTAGGAGGGTACTGAATTCCTTCATTAAGAGTTTTTACTTTATATGAAGGTCTTTGCCTTCTTCAAAATTTATTTGGCTCAGGAAAAAATTGAAAAGGCTTACCTAGACATTGAAATAACACAAAATTAATATGGTTTTTGATAAAAGTTGGGTAGTAATATGGAAAATAGGGTGAGTTAAGGACATAATGATAAGTCAACTGATATTTAAACATTGCCACAGCAAGATTTATTGTGCAATTAGAAAAAAGAATGTGTCTGTTGTTGCCAGTGCACCGCTCCCTGTGGAATCAGTTTTCTAAGCCTTATATAGACAAGAAGAAAACCTTCCTTTTAAATCAGTGCAGGCCTATTGAAGTCAATGCCACTTGTTTGTAAGAGTCCAAGGGCACAGTTTATCCCTCTAGAAAGGAGTAATGGTCATGTGTTGAATTTTTTAGGGATTAGCTTCTGGAACTGTATTCAAAATTATAATCTTTTTAATGGGTCACTGCATTCAAATGTGATAGATTGTTATTGCTCTGACACCTGCAGCTGGGTAAATCATTTTGAATATTTAACTGTGTGGGTTTAGGTATCCTATCTTCTCATTGAATGAGTATAGTTCACTTAAAATCTTTCATCTTTACATGTTATGCTTTGTAATTGTTCTTGTATTGTTTTGTAGAAAAGAGAGTCTGGAAAATAAAAAAAGTGAGAAGTCAGAAGGTGACCAGAAGAACCCCAAGGATAGTAAGGTGTTTATTCTAAAAATTGTGTCTTTTCTAAGAAGCTGTTTTACTAATTTTGCTTGGGAGTATTTCAAGACCGTTGGGCATTGTACAATTTGTTTTATGAGCCCATCACCCCTACATTTTTTATGAGCTTTGCATCCTCACAGAATGTCTTAATACAGAAAATCATTTTTGTTTCAGGATATTCTAAGAAGGGAATCTCTTGGAACATGAAATAGTTAATGTTTGAAAAATCTGGTGTTATTTTAGGAACCCTGTAGGTATTTTGCTTGATAAATCCAGTGGAAGAGATTAATGAATGCCGAACTCTTAGTAGAATATTAAAACATTTTTGGTATTTTTTACTAGAGCCTTTTGGTTATATTCTCATTGTGACTTACACGGCCAGAAGAATGTGAACACTACAGTAAAATAATATTTAAGAAATACGTATTAAACTATCAGCTCTCCTATGTTCTCAGTTACCCTGTTTCAGAAAACTCTGACTAAGCATAGGTATCGCTTCCCTTACTCTACACTATTTGATTTGCTTTCTGTTGAATTTTTTACTCCAAGGAACATGTAAATTTATTTTTCTACTTGTGCATACCTTTCAAAACAATGAGCTCTTCACTATTCCTGCTTTAATTTAAAATCTTGCAGTATTTAAATTGTGATTTTGTTTCACAGGATCAAACAGTTTATTAGGGTTAGATCAGTGAACTATTTGAAATCACAGGGATTTGAATTACCTGTTTTAAACAGGATTTATATTAGCAAGCTGAGAATCTTGGGCTGAGTAGTGAATTTTAATCCTAGCTTGCAGCTCAGCATTTCTTGGCAGTTATTTCCCTAGAGGAAGATCTTTTTTTTCTTTCCTTAGTTGAAACACATTAAAATCAATAGATTTTCAATGAAGTGTAGCTTTTTAATTACATATTGTACTTCTTTTTTTGTCAAATGACTACGCTAATTCTATGTACATACATTTAAATGGTTACATAGTTAAAGAGTTATATAGTGATATTACATTTTTACATATTTACTTATTAGAAACAGTGGGTGGTGCACTAGTTATTGTGTTTTTCATTCCTGATTTGTGTTAACTGGATTTCAGGGGGGTGGAACTAGATGATCTTAAAGTCCTTTCCAACCCTAACTATTATATGATTCTACGATTCATTGCTATAGGTGACAATTACTGAATATGGAGATGGAGAAGATGAGGATAAAGACCCCTATCCACCCTGTGATGTACCAGGTATGTGAATACCAGTCAGAAGACAAACACATTTAAGTTTATATGCTAAAACATACTAAACTTGCTCCTGCTGAACACTGAATCAATCTTTTGAAGTTGGTGAAATTGTGATCTGTTATCAGTGAATGAATGGGCCTACATGCTGCTAAGTATCATCTTTTCCTGCAGCTTCCTAGACAGTACAAACAGCATATAAGAGCTAATAGTATGGGTCTAAAGGCTGCTGTGGTAACACTATTGGGATGTGAGAGCAAATTCCAAACTTTTTTGAAATGTTTGGTAAAAAAGCACATTCCAGGGATGCTGACATTCAGTCAATTTTGTCTTAACTTCTTCCAGTCCAGTGAACATAGAATCATAGAATTATAGAATCATAGAACAATTATGGTTGGAAAGGACATTAAGATCATCTAGTTCCAACCCCCCTGCCACGAGCAGGGACACCTCCCGCTAAACCATGTCACCCAAGGCTATGTCCAGCCTGGCCTTGAACACCACCAGTGATTGAACATATACTTACCTAAAAATCAGTTCTATCCAATTGTCTGGATACCTGTTGAATAAATCTGCCTTACCTTTTGAGCACTTGGTGCTCAGCCAGTGCACAGAGCTCAACACAGCTCAGGCAGGGGCTGATGGTCAGGGGCTGAGCTTAAGTGCTGATCCAAAGGTATTTGCAGAGTGTGTGGTCCCCAGATGAGGCTGGTAAGGGAGAGTAAAGACTATTAGTTCTCTCAGGGCATTAATGCACAAACCCATACGTGCTCATAGACATGTATATAAGGCTGTGACAACTCTATGGATGGTCATATATTGATTCATAGATTTTTAAAACCATGATATGAATATATTTTTCCTATAAGCCATACATATTTCAATACAAGCCATGGTTTTATATTTTATGAACAAAGCCTCAATTTTTTTTTATTTTATAGTAAAAAAGTATTTAATTTAAAGTAGGTAAAGATGAAGAAGAAGAGGAGGAAGAGCCAGAAGTACCAGCAGGCCCACGTCCTCGTAGAATATCAGAACTAAATATGAAGGAGAAGATCACACCGATCCCTGAAGGGAGTGCCTTCTTCATTTTTAGCAGCACCAATCCGTAAGTATAATTTTGAAAAATACTAGTTTAATCCATTAAGGTTTAGCATTGAACTAACAAGCCTCCTTCCAGTAAAGTTAGGAATAGAACACCAGTATCTTCAACAGGAGAGAGACTGGCTTCTTTCCTAAAATTTTCTAAATTATTTGGTAAATTAGAAGAAATTGACAAATATATTAATTTGCTTCCCACTGTTAAAGGTAATAACATTTTGTACATATACTCTGTCAAGTCTGCAGGTGTCTGAAAAGAACCCTTTAATGTTGTTGTGGTTTAAGCCCAGTTGTAGCTCAGAAAAACCACACAGTCTCTGGAGTCTCCCCTCCCCTTCTTCCCCCCACAAGCTTCCGGAGGGATGGGGAGGAGAACTGAAAGAATGTAACTCCCATGGGTTGAGATAAGAACAGTTTAGTTACTAAAGTATAACACAAACCACTGCTGCTACCAGCAATAATAATAGCGATCAGGGAAATAACAAGGAAAGAGAATGCAACTGCTCACCACCTGCTGACCAATACCCAGCCTGACCGAGCAGTGACCTAACCCTTCTGGGTAACTGCTCACAGTTTATGTAGTGGGCATGTTGTGCTGTGGTATGGAATATCTCTTTGGTTAGTTTGGGTCAGGTGCCCTGTCTCTGCTTCCTCCCAGCTTTCCCTCCTCCCTGGCATGAGATTCAGAAAGTCCTTGGTCAGACTAAACATTTGAGCAGTAACTAAAAACATCGGTGTTATCAGTGCTGTTCCCAGGCTGCAAGTCAAAAACACAGCACTGCACCAGCTACTAAGAAGGAGAACAAATGACTGCTACTACTGAACCCAGGACAAATGTATATTACCTATTCAATATGTTATTCATTGGAGATGGAAGCTGTGTCATAAGATCTGAGCATCTTCCACATGAGATAGGGTTCCTAGTAACCCTAATAACTTTTGTGGAGCAATACAGGTTATGAAGAAGAAAAATGAGAGAATGAAAAAGAGAAAAATGAGGAAAAAGAATGTATGTGTTCCTCTTGGGGTAACAGCATTTTCCCATGTTCAGGCAAAAACTGAAGATTAAGGCAAATAATTTAAAAAATGAAGAACAATAACAGTTGTGTTCATTCACTGCTCAGTATAACTCCTGAGCATTTGAAGTTTTACACTGATGAAGAAAGCAAGCTTCAGTAGTCAATTGTTACTGATGGTTGGCTGGAAGTGAACTAAATTCAGTTCCTACAGACTGAACATAGCTGTTACATTTTATATAGCAATTTCATGAGCATTTTTAGAAGGGACCTTAAGAGTTATTTGGCATGGGAGAACTTAGCCAACTTCAGTATTGGTTATGAACTTCATCTTGCCTTTTTCCCAATTTAATTCCAGACCTACTCTACCAAGATGCTTAATCTCATTTGTAATAACCTTGGGCTTAGTGACTCTGAGCATATTTGCAGTTCTACTTCATACTGTGGGTGAAACTTAACAGCTCTGAAATTTTCAACACCCACTTGTCCTCTAATTCTCTAGAAAAATCTTCACGTAAGATTCTGATTTGTGTTGAGTCTTTAAGTAGCACAATGAAATCTGTAGCCTGAGCCACATCTCACCAGATGAGTATTTTTGACAGTTTTAATAAATATTGAACCAAAATGGTGATCCAAAATGAGATCATCTGTCATTGGTCCTTTGGCATCTGTATGTGCAGAGTGGAATAAAACCTGGAACTTCTAGTGGCATTCATAACCCATTGAACACCAGTAGGAGCTTGGAAATCCTTTTTCAGATTCCTTCGATAAGTTCATCTTCAGTACAGTGAATTGGATTTTGAATTTATTTACATTTTTAGTAATCAGAGCAGTAGCTTCAGCATTTGCATTTTTAGACGCTGGTGGTTGCTCTGTTCTATCATTGCTGGCAGAGTAGTAGAAAACATGTTGTACATTAGCCATCTACTGAATTCTGGGTTACACACATGGTATATTTTTGTATCTCTTCTTCAGGATTCGAGTGGGATGCCACAGACTCATCAATCACCACATCTTTACCAATCTCATCCTAGTCTTCATCATGCTGAGCAGTGTTTCCCTAGCAGCAGAAGATCCAATTCGAAGCCATTCTTTTAGAAATAATGTAAGTCCTTCCTTTTTGTATCTGAATATATCCTCAGAGGAGAGTAGTCCTCTGGTGTAAGTGCCTGATTCTTAATTTTCAAGTTAAGAAGCTTTCCTTTTCCTTTTTTAAGTGTTAGTGAATGTATGGATTTCTTTATAAAGGTAGAGATGTGCTTGGCTTCCACCACATCAGACCTGAAGATCCTCGGATCCCTGATTGGCTATATCAGAAACTAAACAAGTTTTACTTCTTTTTAAGCTGGCATATAAAATGAGGATCCGACCATGCCCAGCTCCTTGCCTGCAGTGAAATGTCATTTCAGCCTATAATGAATCAAAAAATTTGGAAATCTTCCTGCATCCTTTTTTAGATATACTTGTAGAAACAGAATATTTTTTTAGAATAATAATTTCAGAAAGGTCTCTTTTATTCAATATAATTATAGTTTATGTCATGAGTAAACACCTGTGTTCTAAAACAAATTCTTCAAACCCCATTTTAAGATCTTAATATCGAAGAAGACTTGACTGTCAAATGCACAATAATTAGATGGAGAAGCAAGAGTAAATCCACTTTCATGGCCACTAATACATATCTTAAAATTTGAATCATAAAATCAACTAGGTTGGAAAAGATCATCATACCCAGCCTTTACTTGTTGCACTTCAATTAGTAGTGAAGCAAGCCTCTCATGTTATTGTGAGTTGTGCATGCTTCAGGTTAGGTATATAATAGCAGAGACAATGCAACTTGGTAATAGTCTGTGAGGATATCTGAGGTACTTTTACTGAACTTCCAGGCCTCTCCTGTCCTAGATATAAATTGATCTGTAGAGAGTGCCGTGGAATTAGAGAAACTCCACCTCTTTCAGGAAAAAAGGCCCTACGAGGTCAATAGAGGTCATATCCCTTTACTTTCTGCTAGTGTAGATAATGCAGCCTCTGAAACTCCTCTTGGCTTTTGACTTTCATCAAAGGTAGGAAGAGGTCAAAGCACAAAGGCACTCTTCATGTTCTATTCAGTAGATCTCTGTACTTCCCATAACCATAAAACTAGGCAAGCACAATCTTATGAATAAATCACATTAATGGATAAGAAAAAAAGCTGGTTTCTGAAATTGTTATTGTAGAAATGGTTTGAAGGGCTGATAATTGGTTTTGGAACTAGAGCAGTACTAGGAAAATTAAACTGGAGAGTGATTGTAACTTAAAGGGTTATTCCTATTTGGGACATAGGTAAAATGTGTGAGTGGTTTCAAGAAGGCAACACTCTCTTGCAAATTTTCACAATATGCACCAGACCTGCATATTTTTCTTGTTACTACCTTGAATGATCATGTTCCTTCAACTACCAAGCTCAGCAAGAGAAAGAAAGTTTACAAACAAATACCTTTATGTTTTGTTTTGGTTTGTTTTCTTAACTCTAGAATGAATTCCTTACTGATTAATCTTTATTGTATGGCTTTAACATTTGCCTGTTTTTTCAGCCACAGAAAGGGACAGAAGGATGTGATCTTCAACTGAACATGGGGGAAAAATTATTTCCTTTTATATAATGTAATTGGAATACTTCCTTTGTATGTTGTCTCTTTGTTTTATTTCTCCTTCACATTTTATTAGTTGCTGGACTGAAGGCAACATGTTTCTGTGCACAAGTGTTTGCTAGTTGGATTGCTGGATCATTGAAACTAAACTAGTAACCTTCTGCAGTGCATGTTGACTGCTAAATGCATTGTTGATCACTAGCAATATGGCCACCTTGAAAGGGTGAAATCTTCATTGCACTGAACTATATGGCAGTGTTCCTGCCAACAGCAGTGAGGTCACTATTTCATCCAGAATCTTTTTAAAAGTTTGCTTATCTCTAGGCAAATGTTGTGAGTTCTTTTTCAATTTCCTACAAATCCATCACTGCTCTATTTTCTGAGGTCAAGAAAAATATAATAGTGCTGATTTAAGGTATTTTAGTTATTAATTAATTGGCTTTGTGGCAATCTAGCCGGATACATACAGGGACAATGTAAGTAGCAAAATGGAGGATAATGTGTGATCTAGAAACATCCATTGAAGTTTTATTTTCTGATTCAGTATTTTAGTTACAAAAAAAAAAAAGGACTTTTATTAATAAGTGTTTATTCTTTGTTTAAGATTTCTGTAGCTCTGCTAAAGGCTGAAGAAAGTACCTGTGAAAGCAGGTGGATAAAAGTCTGAGTTGAAAAAAAGTGTGCTTATTGGGTTCTGTTAACTCTTTAGAGGTGAAATCTAATGTCTAAGTACAGTGGTATCTGATAAATTTTTAAGTAAAGAAAAATGGTTGCACAGTAGCTGCAATTCTAAACTACTTTGTCTAAATTCCCCATCTATGTCCTTTGATTAATTCAGGTGGTGTTGTGCATGTGGTCTAAATTGTAAAAATTTATTAGAGATGGATTTCTCACTGTGGTACGTATTATACCTTGCAGATACTTGGTTACTTTGACTATGCTTTCACAGCCATCTTTACTGTTGAAATCCTGTTAAAGGTAATGCATTGTTAATTGATCCTTGTTAGCTCAAAATCAGCTTTAGCAATAATGTTTGTAACTTTTTGTTTACCTTCCAGATCCTAGGGTATGCAGATTATGTCTTCACTAGTATGTTTACATTTGAGATCATTTTGAAGGTAACAGGTTCTTAAAGGAAACTTGTCTAAAAGGATTTTCCTTGTGTGTCACCTGGCAAGAAAAGGCACTTGAAGTGTTCTTCGCCTTTTCTCTAAGCGATCAAAGCTAAACTTTTTAAACCGGAGGATTTTTTCATTTGGCAATTCCTCATAGTTTTGATTGGTCAATTTTTACCATTTGGGTGCATGAAGAAGCTGATTTTTTATCATTACATCAATTTAATAATTCACTTTTTTACCCTTTTTAAACTTACATTTGTTAGAAAAGGGAAAAATAATTCACTGTGCATGAGCTTTTCCTTCTTGCTCTGGCATTTCAAAAAGAGATAATCAGTCTTTTAAGGAGGGAGCATGTAATTTTGTCATTTCTTTTGCCAAACTATTCACACAGCTAAAATAGTAGATAACTATTTTCTTGCAATAGGACTTGCAAGATATCTTGCATTTATCTATCTATATACTGAGATACTTTGCATTTACCTTGGGCATACATTTAAATACACAGAAAGGCATAAATATGCTTGCTTAAATGTATTACCCATGCACGAGTCAAAACTTGGCATTTTAATGTACAGTTTATGTACTGATTATTAAGAATATCCATTGGGGTTACTCAGATTTTAGATGTATGAGGCTTACTCTGGCAAAGAAAGCATATAATTGAGGATTAGATTCCCATGTAAGAAAATGCTAAACAAAGACAAATTTTTGATGGAAATTTGCAAAAGATTTTTTCAGAGATTTAGACATGATTCCTGAAGGTTTCATGCTGTGCATATTCATTGTGAGTTTTCAGTTGAGTAACCCTGTTGTATACACTTAAAAATTTCTGGTGCACTAAGAATCTGTACATAAACTTTGCATTTCCAGTTGAGGATTAAGCTTAATAAAATCTCTCCTCCCAGCTTTTGCTCATATTGCTGTGCATACTCTTCACAATGCAGTTTGATTAATACTGATTTGATGTAATATTTGGGCTGTTTACAAGATAAACTGTACTGTAAGTAACAGACTATTTTTATGCTTGAGAATATTGTCCCAGACATATGTTTATCCCCTTCTTCCTTGCAGCAGGGAGCTTACTATAAAATTGATTAATCTTAAAACATTTGTAGCATTCTAATACAAATATCCAATTTTTTTTTTTTTTTTTTTTGCTAGAGAAAGGCCAAACTAAAGGAGAGAATGATCCACTGAACAGAACTGTAGCATTAGATTAAATTAATTCCCAGTCTAGTTCCCAACTACTTTGAAGCCATCAAAATGTTACCAGTGTTCCTGTGGCAGAAGAGTCTGTAAACTTCTCAAGCCCCTGCAGTTCCAAGTGTATTTCTGTAGAAGACAGAGGAATTTTAAAGCATGGCATAAAGTGGCATAAATGAATGCGTTAAGAAAAATAACATACCAACTAACTGCAAAACATTCTGCAAAATAGTCAAGAGCTATCCAGGGGAAATAGAAAAATCTAAGGCTTGGACTGTTAAATCCAGCACTGTAAAATATTACAAAGAAACAAGAAGCCCCATCATAACCAAGAATGTAATGCTCCTGACCATGTTCTCCAGGCTGCTCTGCCCTGCAAAGCACTCACATGTGCTTATAAAGGAAAATAAATTGTACGCTAAACCCAGTTTTTTTAAAAAAACATAATAGACAAGCTGAACATGACACATGCACATATGCAGTGCCTGCTTTACTAACTTGATCAGACACTGGCTTTGCTTGCTTATGGCTGGAGTCCTCCGTATTTTCCAAGCTGAGTTTTGCGCTGTCCTATCTACATACAGTATCTAAGTCATACATGGTCTGTGCGTGTTCTGCAAGCAGTAAGTTCAAGTCTAGACCTCCAGTAACAACAGCACTCCTTAATTTCCAGGAGAAAAGTATATGAAACTGAAATTAAGATAATCAGAGGCAATATTAACTTCAGCAAAGAAAGTCATAAATGTCAAAAAAAAAAAATAATATGATTAAAGCAGACTATCCCTCTGCTCTGAACGACTGCTCTGCAAACATGAGGATTTCCATGATTTGGTGTCAAGTATATGAATGAGGATGTGAATAACAGAAAAGCTGCAATGTCAGCTTTAAGCATATAAGAATTTTCTTATGTAATCCCTACATGGCATTGAAATACAGCTTACCATCCTGTTTGGAATGCCGGGAAAACATGCAAACAACAGAGCAAAGGTCAGGGTAGGGCCTTGTGCTTTTAACCTTGCCCCATCTGTGCTAATCTCCCAGCTCATTTGAACCAGTCCCTTCTGGTAGGGGATTACAGTCAGGAAGAAAGGAGCAGCACTGATGCTCAGCTTAGTGAGTGTACTGCAGCAGCTGCTCTGCTGTGCGACAGTGCTCACCACCGCAGATCTGCTCTAGGCTTTGCTTCGGCCTTGATCAGTGCAGGGAGAGCATGATTTGCTGTAGAGGGTTGTAGTCAAATGCTGTTGACATCAGAAACAATTTCCATATTTGCTGAAGTTGCTTGAGTAGAATTTTTATCATTTAAGTGAAAGATTTATTGTACATAGTGGAATTGTTTTATGTTTCAATTGCTTTTTGAAAGTGAGATAATATTGTATACATTCACACTCTAGGCAAATGTCTTGTAAACAGCCTAAATGTGAATTTGAATAAATTGAAATATAGACTAAATGTGTAATAATTCTATTTTTAGATGACAGCTTTTGGAGCATTCCTTCACAAAGGGTCCTTCTGCAGGAATTATTTTAATCTGCTGGATTTGCTGGTTGTGGGTGTTTCTTTGGTATCATTCGGTATTCAGTAAGTACTGTACTTATGATTTATTTTGGCTTAGTGATTTTTGTACTGAAATCAGTGTTTCAGCTCCTTTGTTCCACACCTGTGTGGATGTGCAGTATCAGTATTCAGGGTTGAGACAGGCTTATGAGCCAGTAGTGCTTCTATATACAGAGTGATGTATCTCACTACTAATATGGATTGGATACAAATTACTATATCCCACTATTGCCAAGTGAACAAGGAAGAACACCATTACACTGAATTGTATAGCAAGTAATTCACAGAGCTTCAGGAAGTTTATATACCCTCTTCTGTGCTATTGCCACATCTGCAGTCCAGTTCTACAAGCTCTCTTTTAGCACTGACCTACCGGGATATGCAACTTGACAGTTGTGGAGGACTCGGGGTGTTGTTTGATTGGAAAATGAACATGAGCTGGCAGTGTGTGCTCTTGCAGCCCAGAAGGCCAACTGTATCCTGGGCTGCATCAAAAGGAGCGTGACCAGCAGGTCGAGGGAGGTGATCCTGCCCCTCTGCTCTGCTCT
>JASSUY010022531.1:0-14011 GCA_032466535.1 Forpus xanthops
GCGCCCCCCCCCCCCCCCCATGCACACCCCCACCCCCAGCCCGCTTCCCCGCCAGTCACGTGCGTCCAAGCACGGCCGCTTCCTTAACCCTCTAATCCCAAATCCCACCCCCCAATTGCCCCAAGGCCCTTCACCTGGGGGGGTCCGAGCCGAACAGCAGCCCCCCCCCTCCCATACAGGGGCTATGGGGGGAGCCCCCTCCTCCGCTCCCAGCGCTCCCAATGTCTCCCAAGTACAGGAAATGCCCAGGGCCCTTCCTTCATTGAGAGCCTCATCCCAACTGCTCCGAGCAGCCCCAAATCCCAATCCCGGAGAGAAGGTTCCATGTTTTAGTCACCCTCTGGGTTTTTCCCCTTCCCAAGTTTTCCTGAACCCATTCGTAGCCTCTTCTTCCCGTCAAGGCCCTGGTTGAGGCCTGGGCAGGTCAGTTCAGGGATGATCATTACCCTGGGACATGGGATCTGGGATCCTACAGTGCCATTTCTGCCTTTGGAGCAGGGCTGGGCTCTGTTGGTTGGGGTTTGGTTGCTCTCAGCACCGGGGAGGTCCTATCCTGCTCCCTCTGTATTCCTGCTGCTGGGTCTCCCCATTCCAGCAGCCTGGCTTTGGCTTTTGCAGTGAGCATCGGTGATGGGGATGAAGGGGTCAGAGCTTGCCTGGACCTTCTTTCTTCATCCTTTCACCTCCCTTTTTACCCCTCTGCATCCATCCACTCCAGAGCTGCTTTGGCTTCTCCTGGAAGTGGACATTCTCCTGATGGATGCAGAGCTTTGGGGGTGTTTGTGTGCAAAATGCTGGGGCAGATTTGGTAATTCCAAGGCTTAGTGTGAAGGGCAGAGGGGACTAAATAACAGGCATGGAGCAAGGAGTTGGTATCTGAGCTGTGGGGCACTGCTTTCCACCCCCAGTTGCTGTTTTCCCGATTGCACAGCACAGATTGTGGCTTTCAACTTCCAACTCATTCCATGACATCCTTCCATTTCCTAGAGGGAAACATAACCTGCAGGTTTCAGGGCTGCAGGGAATGAACTATGAGGAAGCAGCACAAAGAGGCTGAGAAGGAGCTGGCAGCTTACAGGCGGGTGACGAGCAGTGGAACAGCAGGATAGCTCTGACCATTAAACCCCATTTTGCAGGGGATACTGCTTGCTTTGGCCGTGTTTTGTTACTCCAGGCACAGAGCAAACCTGGAATCACAAGACAGCCTTGTTCCAAAGAGCTTATGGGGAACATAGAACCTAAGCCCGGTGTCTTGGCTGCTGTTGATATGATGTAGTTGCAGTGAAAGCCTTGGTTCTCGCAGGAGCACCAGGCTTGTGGGGTGTAAACCACAGCTGGATTTTCCAGCTCCTGGTCTGGGAAATGGCATTGACAAGAGGAATAGCGGTTGGGATGCGCTCCTGGGCTCAGTCTTATTGAGGGTCTGGCTCTGGGATGCAGGGATCTGAGTGTGCGATGCCTCCTCCTCGCCTGTCCTTGGATGGATGGCTCCCTCTGCATCCCGCAGCATTCCTGATGCCTTCCCTTGGCAGCAGCTGGAGCTGCCGAGATTTTATCCTGTTCACAGCTTGCTGCGTGCTGTTAATTGTGGCTAAATAGGGGCTGTGAGTCCTGTGGCATGCAGCAGGTCATTAAACACTATCAAAGCGCAGAACTCCTGTAAAGGCTTCAATGTCCCTCCTGATTTACTGCTGGCATTTAAGGGGTTTTAACAGCAGAAGGATGAGTCTCTCCATGTGTGCCGGTGGTGCGGAGGGGGACGCGTGGCTTGGTTTGGAATGTGCTGCTTTTCCAGGCTGGAGCCATGAGCAGGACCCTCCTGGGCAGGTGGAAGAGCACTTGGGAAGGTGGGGATGGGGTTTGTGAGACCTTTTGAGGGGCTGCTTTGTGGAGCTGCTGATTGGTCCTTCTGGTGAGCAGGGACAAGGACAGGGACTGCTGGGGGCTCCTGAACTTGCCACCAACCCGTGGCAATGGAGCCATCAGATGCAGCGGGAAGACTCCAATGGGATGCTCTATGGGCACTCATCTTCTCCCATTGGTTTCCCTCTTGCTTGCTGGAAGGAATAATTGCCCCCCCCCCTTGCATCCTGTTGGCTTTCCCGACCATGTCCAACAATCCCAGAGAGCTGCTTCTCTCCCTTGGGATCATGAGAGTTCGGCAGGAGGCCAGGAGGGTTTGCATAGCTCTGTGGTTTGTATGAACACCCCTGCACAGGCTTTGCAGCATTATCCAGAGCCTTGGGAATGCTGGTGGGGCACAGAGCAATGCCTAATGCACGGGAATGGGAATGGCCTTCTCCTTCTTCAAGCACAAGGTCAACTAGGGTAGATGAGGACCACCAGTGGCTGCTCTCCTGCTTGTATCCTCTCCTCCAGGCTCTACATCCCATGGTGAGGACCTACTGAGCCCAAGGGGAGACCCATCCCTGGCTGACCTACACCCATATTGGGTGCCAACATGGTCTAGTTTGCCTCGGACACATCCCTGCATCCCACAGGGCAATGATCTCAGCCCTGAGCAGCAAAGGGAGTCGTGCTCTCGCTTATGGTTGTTTTACATTGCCTCAGAGCTATCAAGGCTCAGTCTCCAACCCTTTCCCATCTGCACATCCTGCTCTCCTTCCCAAACATCCCAGAAAATCCTCCCATTCCTCATACCTGTCTCACTGTAGAGCTCCATCCCAGCTACGGTTTAATCTCACTTTGGAATGTGCACATCAATGGCAGGAAAAAATGACTTTATTAATTCCTGTGGGGAAATCTCCTTTGCTGATCATGATCAGAGCCCCAACGGGGTCAGGTTTGTTCCTTAATGAGGTAGAAAACAGCCTCACACAATCACAGCCACAAACATTCCCCCACGTGTCATAATGGAGCACAAAAGGCAGGGGACAGCCTGTGGCACACACATGCTTCATGTGTTTGCACATGCATTTATAGACACACATGCATATTGACATCTATAGACATGCATATTTATATATATACAAATGCATCTTTTTATCTATGTGCATGCATATTTACATCTAGACACACATTTATATGCACATAGAATCATAGAATAGTTACGATAATCCAGTTCCAACCCTCTGTGCATCTATATACACATGCACATTATATGCACATACACATTATATACATATTTATATACACATTTATATATAAAACCACATGGATATACTCATGCACATTTATAGCCTCCCAGATAGACACACTGATAAATCAAGGCCGTGCAATCATACATGGCAATCCTGCACACAAACACAGTGCGTTTCTGCATTCCTCCCTCTTTCTACCACGTGGACACAAAAATCAGGTAGATTTGTGTCTCCAGTGCATCGAGATTGAGTGGAAACAGCATAAAAGAGCTCCATTGGTATAAAATGATATTCCAATGGGGTTGTGTGTAGATCCTGAGCTGCTGCGCTGCGTTGGAGCCCTGTGGATGTAGTGAGGAGGGACACACATCGGCTCTGAAAGCGCTGCCAGTAAGGGGCATTTTCCTGGGGAAAAGAGTGAATCTGTTGGAATTCCAGGTCTTTGGGGGTTATTTGGGGTGTTACTGAACTCTCTCTGCTCCCATTTTCCTCCGGGTGCTGTTTTCCAGAGCAGCATTCCACATTGGAGCGTGCTGTAAAGGGTTGGTAGCAAAACCAAGCGAGGACAGAAATCCGCGAACACAAAGTGCGGGATTACAGCCGAGCCCATTGCTTTGTTTTCCTTTGCATTTCATGGGGCGAGATGAAGGGGAAAGAAAATTCCCAATAAATCCAAGTGATTTGGGCTTGATTCAACCCAATATAATAACTAATATTAGTTTGCAGCTGACGAATAAATCCCCTAAGTGTTTATAAGGAATAAATCAGCTGAATTCCCTCCGGCTGCTTTAAACATGGATCCGGCTCCGTCCTTGCCGTTGGGAGCATGGGGTGGATTTCTCCCACCACTTCATTTGGTCTTTACAAAGTGATTTCTCTGATGGGAAGCAGAGGGGATGGAGGGATGGATCCTTTCTCCCAGCAATTCCGATGCTGTTCCCATCGGCTTTCTGCTTCCGCAAGGAACTATTTTTGCTAAGTCCATGTGTGGGATTTTCAGGCTGCTTTGGAAAGTACTTCAGGATGCTTGATTTTCCTTCCATCTGCTCCAAATATATATATATTATATATATATGTATGTATATACATACGTATATAATAAGGGATGAAATGAAGCCTGGAAGTGGCAGCGGCTGGGATTTTTGCACGGTGCTGGGCTGGATGTGTGTTTATGGCATGAATCCCAATAAATACATACAGCTAGGAGCTGAATGGGTCTTTGACTCCTAAAAATCTGATAGCAATTGCAAAATCAGGAATACATCAAGGGATTAAAGGGAATTCCAGCTTCGCTCTGTCGGGAAGCAGCAGGACTTGAGTCAATTGGATTTCCTTTTAGAGTAATGCCGTTACGTGGCATAAAACTAACAGCATGAAGTAAACGGATTCCCTTTGGATTTAATACATACAGAGCCAGGAGCAGGATCCAGCCCATGAATTAACAGAGTAGATGGATAAATGGGTGTAAACCGCAGTAAACTGGTGCTGGGTCTTGGTGCAGATTAATGCTGCCCGTGGGACATACGGCTCCACTGCCGGGGGAATCTGTGGCCCTGGGGGGTTTATTCCCCATGAACCTGGGCTGAGTTTGGGCTTTGTATGAAAATTAGCTGGAAAATGGGGGAAAAAAGAGAAAAGGAGGGGATGTGGGGAATGGTTTTGGGGTGGTGGGCAGGGGGTTAAACCCAGCTCCTGTCTGTGCAGTGAGGGATCAGGAATGGATCCAAGCCCTTCCAGGAATGAGCTTTGTAAAAGCAAGCACGTTCGGCTCCATCTTTTCCTGCTTGTTTGGGATCAGGGAAGCTGCTCCCTGTGTTGTGCCGGTGTCACAGCGCCCCAATTCCCTCTCAGCCATCACGGGGGAGCAGGACCCGCATCGCACCCCGGGATACCCCATCCTTGGGGCTCCTTTGTGCCTCCAGCCAGGGCATGGCCATCCTGAATTATCCCAGTGAGGGCCCTGCTCCACTGAGGAAAACCCCAAGCCCCTCCATTGGGATTTGCAAGCAGCGCACGGAGCTGGACAAAGCTTTTCCCTTCCCTAAGGGATTGATGGATTTATTCATCTCATTCCCTAATGAGCCACTTCCAGATCCCAGTAAATTATACGCACTGGGACAGATGAAATCTTGCTCCATAAATCAGATGTGAGGTTTGACAAGTGCTGCCTGCATCATTACCCTGGTGAGCTCTGGAGATCCCAGGTTTTGCCGCCTCCTTTGCTAATCCCAATAAATCTGGGAGTAATCATTCCTGACAGAGCGCCAAGAAAAAAGCTCCAGAAAACATTTTCTTCCCTTAAAAAGTAAGTGGGAAATTTATGGCAGGGAAAGCAAAAGTTTCCTCTGGAGAGTCCGTAACAAAGAGGGATGGAAGGATCTCCCCGAGCAGATGGAATGGCGTTGCCCTGCGCTCACCGGGATAAACGTGTAGCAGCCCTTTAAAATTAGGGAATATTTTGTTATGGAAGCAGGAAGAGTGGAAAATGAGGGAACGTTTTTTTATGGAAGTGGGAAGAGGGAAACAAGGGTGAAAAAATAAAGCCAAGTGTCCCCAAGCGTGCCCTGAAGCGGCAGTGGAGCCAAAGCGAGAGCCCGCTGCCTTCTGGTTTGTGTTTGGCCTTTGGGAAAAGATTCCGATTCCCATTGAAAGCTCCTCTTTCCTTAAGGAAAAAAATTGTTTTATGAACTGGTCATCACCTGAAAGTAATTGGGATTTTTTTGGTGGCTGGATATGGGGGAAGGAGTTGTCCCTGGGACTGTGTGGGGAGGAGAGCTGCGTGTCCTCACTGCTGGTGCTCTTGTAACAGATCCACCCATCCATCCACCCATCCATCCTTCCCTCCATCCTTCCATTCACCCACCCATCCACCTGCCCACCCATCCATCCACCCATCCATTCATCCACCCATCCATCATCCATCCATCCATCATCCATCCATCCATCCATCCATCCATCCACCCATCCATCCTTCCATTCACCCACCCATCCACCTGCCCACCCATCCATCCACCCATCCATTCATCCACCCATCCATCCTTCCATCCATCCATCCATCCATCCATCCATCCATCCCTCCATCCATCCTTCCTTCCATCCATCCATCCCTCCATCCATCTGTCCCTCCCTCCATCCATCTGTCCCTCCCTCCATCCATCTGTCCATCCATCCATCCATCCATCCATCCATCCATCCATCCACCCTTCCATCCATCCACACATCCAGCTGGATGTGGTACAGGAGCTCATTGGTGTTTCAGGCTGTGGTTTGGTGGTGGGTGCTGGATGCACTCCTCCCCTCCTGGTCCCATCAAGGGGACAATACCAGGGGTCAAAGTGCTTCTCTTTCAGATGGGGAAACTGAGGCACATGGCACTGAATGGGTGTTGAGGGTTGTAAATCCCCCCCAGCTCTTCCTTGGGTGGTTTGTTGTGGCTTGGTGATGCTTTGGCTGTCTTCACAACTGGAGGAAGCCAGGGGAGGTGAGGATGACCCCAAGGAGCCACCTTCATGCATCTCAGGAGAGTGTTTTTTCCCCTCCTTACCTTGTGCTTTCCACTCTTCCCAGCCATTGGCAGAACGTTTTGCTTTCCCAGGAGTTCTTGTGTTTCCATAACAGGCTGGGGGTGATCTCTGTACCTGTCAGGATGAATGAAAGGTGACAACACCGAGAGCACAGTGGGGGTTGTGTGAAAAACAGATGGGCTGTCAAAGGCTCTTCCTTCCCATCACTTTGTTGGGAAGCAAATCCAGCCTGGCTGGGTCAGCTGGTTTAAGGTGTGTGAGGACCAGCTTGTGCAGGGGGAGGGAAGGAGCTGGGAAAGAGGAGATCAAAATGCCCAACTGCTTGGAGTGCTGGTTGGATGGACACCATGGTGTTAGGGTCTGCGATGGATGGATGGGTGGGTGGATGGATGGGTGGATGGATGGGTGGATGGATGGGTGGATGGATGGGTGGGTGGAGGGATGGGTGGAGGGATGGGTGGAGGGATGGGGGGAGGGATGGGTGGAGGGAGGGATGGGTGGAGGGATGGAGGGAAGGATGGATGGAGGGATTTTGTGCCCAGCCATCACTGTGTTTCTGCAGAGCCTGGAGGGGTCCCAGCACCCAAACCCAACATGGGGTCCTCAACGATGCCATCAGCGTGAGCCAACCAAACCCAGCAGTGCTGGGAGAGACAAGTTGCAGATCAAGAGAGCTGAGTGGCCACCAGTGGGGCCGACCCCATTGTTGCAGTGGCCATATCCACTTTGGGCAATGGTAAACCCCAAATCATCATGTCCCACTGCCTTTAGTTCTCCAGGAAATGGGACCATGGGGCAGCCTTCCCTTCCATGGCCTTGCTGTAGGTCTGGAGATACAGCATAATTACTGTCTCCTGGGTTTCTTCCCATGTTTTGCCATCAGTGCCTCATCGCCGGTGCCCCGGTGCTGTGTCCGCAGCATGACCTCCCCTTCCCGACCCAGAAGGCAAAAAGGTTTCCTCTTCTCTCAGCCATTGCTGATAAGGAGAACCAGAAACAGCTTTGACCTTTCAACTGGGAGGAGCCACAAGCTGTTCCCTCTCTCAAAGGCCCCTTGATAGGAAACAAAAACCTTACCTTTGGCCTTTTAAGCAATTTCAGCCCCCCAAAAGCCTCAGACACCCCAAACCAGCTCAACTGAAGACCAGCAGCTGGTTTTAAACCTGCTGAGGAACCAGGCCAGCACGTGTAAGAGGTGTCTTGGGTTGCTCTGTTGTCTGGAGCATGGCTCATTTACTCTCCTTCCCTTTTGGCTGCTGCAGTGGAGACCCACTGATGGGCTGCAAGGGCTTTGATACCTCCTTTTGTCTTCTCTCAGAGTGAGAGACCCTGATTTACCTCTGCAGGCCCCAGGAGGACCAGCACAGGAGGAAATGATGGTGCAGGTTTGCCTTTAGGGAAGGCTGATTGACCCCCTGGGATAATGGATGTGCCTATGGAAGCAAATCCCCATCCTCGCTGGCTTTCCCAGCCACAGCTGTGTGCTGACACCCTCTGGGTCACTGCTATTACAGGCAGGTGATGGCTGGAGGTGTTGGAGCTCATTAATTGCTTTGAGCAAGTTAATTGGCACAAGCACAACAGCGGGAGATGGAGCTGCTTCGAAAAGGGGATCCAAGGGGGGGACCAGGCAGAATTCCCATGGTTTTGAGGATGTTCAGACCCTGGTAACTGGGTTAAGGCTCTTGGGAGCATGTTCCCCTCAGTGCAGCGTGGATGTGGGCTGCATGTGGCTGCAAGTGAGCCCACAGGGGAGGCAGGAGCAGTGTGCAGTGATACTCCCCCCCAAATACAGCCCTGCTTGAGCCTTTCCATGCTCGGTTTTCTCCCTGCATTGGGTGTTTAATGAGAACAGCTCCATGGCATGAATCTTGGGGGTGTCGCAGGTGATGGGGAGCTGAGCATCGCACAGAATCAGGACCTAAACTCCAGCAGGCTCCCTATATTTTCTCTGATATTAACCCTCCCTTTTTGTTGCTGTTGCTTAACCCCATTAACGGGATCTGAAGAGGTTCAAAGCCTTCGGAGCAGCAGGAGGGAAGGTCAGTGCAATAAGTGGAGGCGACCTCTGCCAAGCTGGAGTAAAAGATGTTTTCCTCCTGCTCCCCAAACAGCCCACAGCATTTTCCCATTAAACCTTTATGCCTAGAGTAGTTGGGCAGGAAGAAACAACCAGGATCAGCCCTTTCTGCATGGAGAGGGGCAAAAGGGGGCTGTTACCTCCTAGAGCAGGGATAAGGGCTCAGTATCTGACCCCATGATCCAAGAATGAGAGGATGCTCCAAGGGGGATCAACCAGAGAAATGAGATCATAGGGTGGGAAGCCTATGGAAAAGTCATCAAATCCAGGTAATTTAAGGCAAAGGGAGCGTGTTTTGGGCAGTTGAGTCAGGGGAGAAATGATTATAGGGTCTGGGCACCACATTCCATGGGCAGAATGGACCATTCTGGGGGAGAAGTGGTGACTTGTGATGAACTTTCTTGATGCTGCTTCTTCTGAGCAGCTTTGATGCGGTTTCCTCAGCCCAGCTGGACTCTGCAGAGCCCCAAGAGCTGGAGTGAGGAGCTGGAGATTGGACCCATGTGGCAGCAGGAGCCAGGGATGTGCTGGGCACTTGAGAGGACCCAAGTTTCTGGGTGCTGGGGCACCCTGTGCTGTTGGGGAGTGCTCCCTAAGAGATGGTTTCATTGGGACAGGAGTTCTTGGAGGACAGAGATGCTCACACAAGCCAAGCGTTAGCAGCTCGAGTGACCATGCATTTGGGTCTAAAGCTGTTAATTTGGGTAATATGGATCCCAGCATTATTACCTCATTACACCCAGCACACAGGTACCCCATGAGCAGGATCTGACCTGCACCAGCAGCTCCCCTTTGCCTCCACCTTCCTTCTCAACAGCATCTCTGTCTGTCCCTACATCCTTCTCTGTGTCTTTCCTCCCTTCTGCCCCAGCAGCCTGTAGAAGAGGAGGAGGAGGGCTCCCTGCCACGCTGGCTCATGTTTCCCACTATCCTATTGCATGTGTTCACCCCAGGACCTGAGTGGCGATGCAAGGAGGCAGGAGGTGAGAAGCAATGGGCGTTTCTTCCACCCTCGGTTTTGGGGCATGAGCAGGATCTGGCCCACATCAGCAGCTCCCCTTTCCCTTCTCCTTCCTTCCCATCAGCATCCCTGTCTGTGCCTCCATCCTTCCCTGCTCTTGGGCTTTCCTCCAGGCCCATTGCTGTGAGGACGCTGTTTGAAGGAGAGGAAGCCGGGTCCTGACCCTTCTCCTGGGGACACGTGGGACCCACCTCGTCCCCAGGATGGGCTTTAATGGATCCCACCTGGCTTCCATGGGGAAGCAGATCCAAGAGCTTCAGCGGGGCACGGGGCTTCCCCAGGCACTGACGCCCCCTCTTCTGCCTCACCGCGGAGTCACGGCTGTTATCCCAGCCCGGAGCGGAGCCAGAACAGCGCTCCCGGTGCCCCTGCTCCCTAGGGAGCCGGGAAGGGGATGCTCCATCCTCCCAACCCGACTCCAACCGCACCTGGGGACTTGATGAGCCGGGCTGAGGATGGAATTGCCCAAAGAGGGTTAATGGGCAACAGGGAGCTCTGAGGTTGCTGCAGCAGCTTCTGTTCCCTGTTTTGCTGCACGTCGGGGGGTTTGCTCTTCATCCCCCTGCGCAGCAGTGTCCTCTCTGCCTGCTGGACCATTCCCTCTCTCCTGCCCTGTGTAGCATCCCCCCGGATGCCCCAGTCAGGCGATTTGGTGAGTGTGGGGATGCTTTCCCATGCAGGAAGGCACAGAGCCTTCTCTGTGTCCCTCTGACTCTCAGTAATTGCATTAACTGGTTTCATTCAAAGGAGGCCAGAGCCCCGCAGCGTGGGACGCGCCGGCGCTATCGAGGCTGCCTGGTCCTGCAGGCTGCAATCCATCCCTTCATTGATTCCAGCAGCGCCGTCTCCCAGCCCAACCCATTCCCCTTGGCTGTACATGGAGGGTTCATTCCCTCCTCCTCTTTTACCCATGACACAATCACTGCTGGGGGAGAAGCAGAGCTCAAGGTGGGGAAGGTTCATCCCAGAAAGCAGTGAGGGGCTGTATCCAGCCCCAAAGGGGATGAAAAGGAGCAGGAATTCCCTCCCTGGCTGGGAATGGGTCAGAAAGACCATTTTTAGGGAGTAAAATGCATTTACTCTGCAGGAGACAAGTGCAGGAATTTCTGCCTCACATGAGATCCATCATCCCAACACCCCTTTGCTGGGATCACTTCACCCCAATGGGATCCGTCGAGGCAGCCCCCATCCAAGCAGCTGTATTTGGGATGATGCTTTTCTCCAAGGCTTCTGCTGGTTCCTCAGGAATGTTGGAGGGCACCTGGAGGCAGAGCTCCTGTTTGCTATTTTAATGGGGAGCAGACGGCTCTGCTGTGCCTCTCCTCGGAGGAGCTGCATGGGTTGGGAGGGAGGAAAAGCAGGGAAGATCCTGGTGGAGGGGCTCATGGGGATGGGCCCTTGGGGGTTCTCTTGGAGGCTCCCTGCAAACACCTTTCTTGACTTCTTGTGCCATAGCAGCCTGTAGAAGAGGAGGAGGAAGGCTTCCTGCCATGCTGGTTCACCTTTTCGCACTACCCTATTGCATGTGCTCACCCCAGGCCCGGTGTAGTGATGCAAGGAGGTGAGGAGCAATCCCCAGGCTATATCCCAAATGCACCCCGATTTGTTTTACCCTGCCCATAGGATGGGTGCCCCTGAAGTGCCTTGGGCTCTGTGTCTGTCCCGACAACAGCCATTCTGGAGGCACCAAACCCCATCCTGGCTCCCAGGGCCTCCCATCAGCCCCAATTTCCTGCAGCCCCGGTGATAAGAGGCTGATCCTCAGCAATGGAAACCCAATGCCCCGGTGTCAGGGAACGCAGGTCCTGGGGGCTGTGGAAATGCAGCTGAGAATGAGCAGATCCCACTGCTTTCCCTCCTTCTGGCTGCCAAGGCAAGAAAGCCCTGCGGAGGATGGATGTGGGCTTAGTGCCGCTCTCTGGTGCTGTGGCTGGACTGCATCACCCAGACTCCTGTCAGCAGCGCTGGGGGCTGCCGCAGGCACAACTGCCCCCGATCCATCGCTGGGTGTTCAGCCTGGGTTAACGCCAACCCTCTCGTTTAGGCTTTGCTGTGGTTGCTGAAGTCCCAGGGAGCCGTGGATCCCACCTGCTCCCTGGTAAGGTTTCAATCAGGGACTGCAGAACAAAGCCCCATCTGTTTTCCCATTGCCCTTCCCATCTTTTGGGGATAATGCCCAAAAGGAGGGAATAAACCCTAAAATCTCTCTCCCGAACTGGTCAAGGAGCCCACATGTGCTGAGGGTTTTGCACCTCGATGCTCTCAGCACAGGGTGGACCAGAGGAGCTGAGTAATTCTGCCCTATTTATCCCCATCCTTTATCAACCCAGCTCAGGAGAGGTCCGCCCCCATCCCTGCATCCTGGTGCTGCCATCTCTGCTCTGCTGGGTCTGGGAGCTTTGTCCTCCCAGCTAGCCTTGAATTTGGGGTGAATTCTTCCCTTTCCAGGTATTCCTGCTCATTTTGCTTGGGTGTTTCTGCTGGAGCTGCCTGCCCCAGGCCCAACCACCTTGGGGAGACCACCTTTGGGTTTCATTATCGCTTTCCCAAACAGGAATTGATTCAGCTCTGGGGCTGCCCTATCCCAGATACTGGTCCTGCAGGCCAAAAGGAAGTGGGATGCTGAGGCAGAAACCCCAGACACCCCTCTGCTGATGCAGTGCCCTGCTCGAAGGGTTGTGAATCCACAGCTGATGCACACCCAGAATCACACTGATGTCAGAGCTGCTTTTTACGTTGGTTTGTAGTCATGTGCCAACCGCTGCAGTGATTGAGCTAACCTGATTTTCATGTGGGATTTCTCATCTGGGAGGCCTGGAATCGGCTGCTCTGCTGCCAGTCCAGTCAGGCAGGTTAATTCCTTGAGGCTGGTTGTTCCCATGGGATGGTACATGGCTGGGTCTACCCTAGAGAGGTGGTAGCTCAGGATATAGCTCCCAGCTTTGTCTTACTTCCCCTGCTTGTAGCTTGTCTATGAGGGGGTCCCTGCTCTGGTGGCTCAAGGGCTCAGGGCTTATCTACAGCAGGGAATTTGGGATGTGCATCATCCCGGCACCTGGGTTAGAAACATGGGGGGATGCTCGTGAATCCAACCCCGGGGCTGCTGCAGGAGGAATCCCTGCAAAGCAGCCAAAATCTGCCTCTTTTTCCACCCAAATAAAGTCGCAGCCAGAACATGGGCTGGATCCAGGGCAGCGCCGACGCCTCGCAGCTTGCGTTTGCCAAGCTCCCATCTGCGATCCCTTTGGACCAGCGCTGGGGCAAGGAGGGCTCCGGGCATCGGATCCGGAGGGGATGGGGGATCTCGGGCTTCCCCAGAGCCTCACGGAGATGCTCCACTGCCACCTAGTGACAAGGGGACCTCGGAGAGGGAAGGCCGGTGGTGCCCTGGAGCTGTGTTATAAACCGTGTTATAAACCCTGCCTTTCCCTAAAGGAGCTGATGGGAGCAAGGGGCATCTTTGGTACCCAACTCCCTCCAGCGCCTTGGATGTGCCACGGCCTCCTGAGCATCCCTCCTCTGCCACTTCCTCCCTCCCTTCCCTCATCCATACAGTGAAACTAGTGTCTTAACGTGACCTAAACTGCCTGGCCCTGCAGTTTATCCGGCCACTCGGCTGCTGATGCTTCCCTCTGGGTGATTATAAAGCAGGAAAACACTGGAAAGCCTAGCCCTGTGCTGGAGGCGAAGGAAGAAACAGGGCAGAGGAGCAGTATGTGTTAATATCATCAACCCACCTCAATCCCACATTGCTCAGTGGCTGCTTAGCTCCATCATTCATCCTTCCAGCAAGCTGTTAATGAGCCCGTAGTGGCTCTTAGGGTACACGTGTGTGTGAAGCTGCTGTGTCATTCCCATTCCCTGCTTTTAGAAGGTGATTTCCCTCCCCGAACTGTTTCCCCAAGCACATCACGCTCCTCGGGCTGCCACCTGAAATCACTGCAGGGTTACTCCGTAATTACCTTTGCTTATGGTAATTGTGTAACTGGGAGAGGCAATTACTACTGAAATGAGAGGGGAAGAGGGGCTGAATCCTGCTCCCAGAGCTGCTGCTCGTGGGGGAAATCAGCACGAGGGTCCCTGCCCTTCCAAGAGGGGTTCTGCCTGGTTGCATCCTGCTCATGCAGCAGATGAAGTCCCCTTCCCAAGCACCCTTTTCATAGACCACAGACTCGTTTGTGCTGGAAGAAGCCTTAAAGCTTCCCCAGCCCCTGCCACAGGCAGGGACACCTTCCATAGAGCAGCTTGCTCCAAGCCCTGTGTCCAACCTGGCCTTGAGCACTGC
>JASSUY010022532.1:0-13138 GCA_032466535.1 Forpus xanthops
TTGCATTCTTTTGATTCTCCTCCCCATCCCCTTGGACTGGGGAAGAAAGAGAGGGGAGTGAGTGAGCAGAACTGTTTGAGGGCCTCAAACCACGACAAACAGAAACATCTGAGTCAAACTCTTGATTAGAACATTCAAAGGTTAGAAAAGCACAATAAGGTTAAATACCGCGCCTGAATTCCATATGTCATTTGATAAACACTAAGATACAAATTAGAATAAATATGTATAAAACAGATGTGATAGCTTATTGGTATTAGCAATCATCAGGACTGAGACTTTAAACGCTATCAGTTAAAATAATTATTTTTCTCTTCTTCAATCCAACCAGACTCATGCAGTGTGTCAGTCAAAGTGACATATATTAATGAATATGAATACGCTTGAACACTGAACTATACTCTTGAACTCCCTGATATAAATATGTTTTCTTAGAATAAGGGAGTATTTATATAGCACAGTAGTTGTAAAAAAAAAAAAAAAAAAATCCTACAAAGAGCACTTTGTAGGAAATCAGTGTGAACTAAAGTTTGAAAGTGAAAAGTAGAAGAAAAAAAGGTAGCACACAGCTTTTCTGAAACACTGAGCTGGGGAACTACAGACCAGTCATCCTCACCTCTGTGCCTGGCAAAATCTTGGTGGGGATTCGCTTGGAAGACATGCTAAGGAACATGGAAAACAGCAAGGTGGTTGGTGAGAGCCAGCATGGCTTCACTAAGGGGAAATCCTGCCTGACCAATTTGGTGGCCTATGATAGGGTAATAGAAATGATGGAGAGGGTTAGAGCAGTCGACGTCATCTACCTGGACTTGTGCAAAGCATTTGACGCTGTCTCACATGGCATCCTTGTCTCTAAATTGGAGAGATGTCAACTTGGTAGGTGGACTACTCAGTGGATAAAGAACTGGCTGGATGGCCGCACGCAAAGAGCTGCTCTCAATGGCTCAATGTCCAGCTGGAGAGCAGTAACGAGTGGTGTCCCTCAGGGATCCCTGTTGGGATCGGATTTGTCCAGTATCTTTGTCAGTGACATGGACAGTGGGATTGAGTGCGCCTCAGCAAGTTCACAATGACACCAAGCTGTGTGATTCGGTTGATATGCCGGAGGGAAGGAATGCCATCCAGAGGGACCTTGACACACTTGTGAGGTGGGCTGATTCCAACCTGATGAAATTTAACCGTGCCAAGTGCAAGGTCCTACATTGGGGTCAGAGCAATCCCAGGCACAGCTACAGGTTAGCAGAGATGAGATTCAGAGCAGCCCTGAGGAGAAGGACTTGGGGGTGTTGGTTGAGGAGAGAATGAATATGAGTCAGCAGTATGCATTTGCAGCCCAGAAAGCCAACCGTATCCTGGGCTGTATCAAAAGGAGCATGACCAGCAGGTCAAGGGAGGTGATCCTGCCCTTCTACTCTGTTCTCGTGGGACCTCACTTGGAATATTGTGTGCAATTCTGGTGTCTTCAACATAAAAAAGGATATGGAACTGTTGGAAGAAGTGAAGAGGAGGGCCATGAGGATGATCAGGGGACTAGAGCACCTCCCCTATGAAGATAGGATGAGAAAGATGGGGCTGTTGAGTTTGGAGAAGAGAAGGCTGTGTGGAGACCTCATAGCAGCCTTCCAGTATCTGAAGGGGACCTATAGGGATGCTGGGGAGGGACTCTTCATGAGGGACTATAGTGATAGGACAAGGGGTAGTAGGTTCAGACTTAAACAGGGAAAGCTCAGATTGGGTCTGAAGAAGAAATTCTTTACTGTGAGGGTGGTGAGGCACTGGATTATGTTGCCCAGGGAAGTTGTGAATGCTCCATCATTGGCAGTGTTCAAGGCTGGGTTGGACATAGCCTTGGGGACATGGTTTAGTGGGAGGTGTCCCTGCCCCTGGCAGGGGGTTTGGGACTAGATGATCTTAAGGCCCTTTCCAACCCTAAGTATTCTATGATTCTATTTCTCATCTTGCTCCATCAGTTATCTGGAGCAGCATCCCTATGGAAATTTAGTTATCTTTTTGCCTTATATTTTCCATGTTGCAAGGTAATACCTAATGGTCCTTTCTGAAATTTTCCTTGTGAATATATAAATCTCCAAAGACTTCCCCTCTGCTCATTCATAGCTATGATTCTTTCTACTCTAGGCAAGCTGAACTGATAGAGTCCAACACATACGTCAGAATCATAGAATCATGAAATCTTAGAATGGTTTTTGTTGAGAAGAATCTTAAAAATCATGTATGGGGCACCCAAATACTTTAACATTTCCTCTTTTTTTTGGCAATTTTTTTTTTTTTTGTGTTTTGTTTATTTGTTCTGGTTTTATACTTTTTTCTCCACAAATTCCATGATAACAAAAAAAATTTTGTTAAAAATAAAAAAGTTAAAGCAAATTCTGATTCTTCTCACATGAAGGTTTGCGTCTATTTAAAAACAGATGAAGCAATAAACTGATTTTTTTGTCTGAAAGTTCCAGTCAATCGTCTGGTAATTTAATGAGAGCCCGGAGTTTAAGTTAGGTTAATCTATAATAAAGGTCTCATCTAAAGTTCAAGGGAAAAATATGTGAACCTTTCTATTGTCAGGAGAGGCTGCCTTGAGAAAAAATCTTGATGATAATTGCATATAAGTCATTCCAGAAGAAGCAGAAAAAAATACGGAAACTGCAGTTGCAGTTGGTTTTGGTTCTATAGCCCACCTCAACACTTGCCTCTCGTCTCAACAAAAATAATGTGAAAGATACAGTTTCTTTAACTAAATTAATTATTTTTTTAGGACAAGTTAATGATTCTGTTCTGAACTGGAATACACATGCCACACAATTAGTATTACTATTTGTAATACTATTTATGCAGTATTGCTCACATGACAATGATATCTGATTATTTTCATTGTATACAAATAAGTATAAGGTGTCCCTGCCCATGCAGGGGAGTTGGAACTAGATGATCTTAAGGTCCTTTCCAACCTTAACTATTCTATGATTCTATGATTTTTTTCCAATTCAGAAGTTTCTTTAAAATTCACTTAATTGTGCATCCATCAGCATTACTAGGCAAATTTTCCATTTTTGCAGTAATGAGCAAGTTTAAGGACTAAGCTCTTTTCAAGTCAAAACTTCGGTCCCATATAACTTATTTTCAAGGTTTAGGGACACTCATCATTTTAGACTGCATTTTTTTATCCTGAATAATGCAGCCATGGTTCTTTATAACTGAATTCAATAAACGTGTAAAGAGTACATACCTATATGTGTGTGCATGTATAGGATGTGTTCATTATGAACTAATGGAACCTTCAGACTGTCAAAAACCATAACATCAGAAAGACTAATAACCAATTTATTTTTAAGATGATGTTTTAAAGATTTTGGTTTTATGAGTTACATTTGAAGAGGCTTGGAAATAACATCTATGGCAATATTTCGTAGTTGAAAAAAAAAAAACAAAGCAATTTCAAGTTTTCTGAAGTTAATCCCATATTAACATGTCTAATTATTAGCATACCAATGTTAATTGACTTTCCAATGAAAGTACAGATGTGATTTCTGAGGGTAGCTTTAAAAAATGCTCTGGTCATCTGTTCAGGGTTCATCTCAACATGCAGCATGAGTTCTGCTATTCAATGAAAAAATGAGCAATCGCAAAAATACATGTAGTACATATTAAGTTGCCTGAAAGAGAAAAGGAAGTTCCTTGTAGGAATTGATTAGTCTCAGTTGGATGCAAGTTGGTGTAAAATTGCTCTCACAAGAATAAAATAAAAAAAAAAAAAAAAAACCACAATTTTTTTTTTTTTTTTTATTTCAGCTGGTTATTATTTCTAACTACACTTAAATATCAGCTGAGCTGGCTCTGTTATGCTTATGACTGATTATTAGATTTTATTGATGAGGATTTTGATAGAGCTTTTGGTCTTATCTCTGAAGGAAAACAGACAATTATTAATTCATCCCCAAACTAATGCGAGAGGAGAAATCTTCATCATTAAGTTATGGGATTTCTTATCAGAAAAAATATTTTCCTAATCTCTGATTATTGAAATCTTTCTTACACTCTAAAGCAAGAAGCTTTTCTATCCTTTCTAAAATTCTGTCCTCCTAGCCTGGATCTCACTGATGAAGTCACCGAAAACCCATTCAATTCAATTGATGCAGAGTCAAACACTTAATCCTTACTATTATACATTTGTAGATTCTTGTAATCAGTGTAAATGTTAAATCCTGTTTTCAATCCTGATAAGTTCTTGGCCTGAGCAATACCTCTGGGCAATGATTTCCCAAAGCTACTTGTGTGAGAATGTGCTTCTTTTTATCAGTCATAAAGTAGCGCATTTCGATTTCCCAGAATGTCTAGTATTGCAAGTGAGGGTAAAAGGACATGCCTATTTATTTTTCCTCTGAAATATTAATTTGTGCAATTCTACCTTTTTCAGTCCTGTTTGTCTTCTTTCATAAGTAAACTCATCAACCCTAGTCAGTCATCTGGAGACTAAATTTTGAGTGCATTTTCTTTCTACTGAAAATAATGCTCAGTGAGTTTGTTCTTGCTTTAATTGAACATTAAGTACCAGTACTGCTATTTCTACACTCTAATCTAGTAATACAGCTTTTCTAGATGTTTCGTTTAATTTGGTTTTAAAATAAGTGTTAATTTAACTATTTTGGGAAAGATATTAAATTATTCTGAAATACAGGAAATGTTTTCCACCAGCTAGTCTAAAATATACGTGAGAAAAATTTATGTAGGAAAAAAATCTTCAGAGTGTAGAAGCAGACAAATCAGAAGTTGTGGACAGATTTCTATGTTTTATGCATTTTAATTGCACTGACACTTTTTCTGTAATTGCACTTTAATTGCATATAGTTTTCTAAATATAAAAAAGTAGTTAAAATGGCATTGTACCAGATGAAACAATTTCAGGCACTTACTGCAGATATTTTGAACAGTTCATGTGTGGAAAAATTTCACAGTCCTATCATAAAAGTCATTTTAAAATGACACTTGAATAATTCTGCCTGCAATCAGCAAGGAACCCGTAATATTGTTTCTTAGTTATCAAAGAAAGCAAAGCTGAAACCTGTGAAGTGAAAGAGCTTATTCCTTTTGCCTACTGGGAGGCCTCCTGAGGCTCTGAGGTTTTGAAAATCGTATATAACTTAGATGCTTCCTTCTCAATTCAGGAGACTGTCATGGTTTAAACACAGCTGGGAACTAAGTACCATCAGCCACATGATTGCATTCTCCCCAGTGGGATGGAGGAAAAGAATGAGAAGGGTTAAAGTGAGAAAACTTTGGGCTGAGATAAAGACAGTTTGGTACATAAAGAAAATGCTACACACACAAGCAAAGCAAAACAAGGAATTCAGTCACCACTTCCTATCAGCAGGCAGGTGTTCAGCTATATCATGGAAAGCAAGGCTTCATCATATATAACAGCTTCTTGAGAAGACAAATGCCACCACTCTAAATATTCCCTCCCCTTCTTCTTTCCCCAGCTTTATATGCTGAGCTTGATGTCATATGGTTAGTTGGGGTTACCTGTTTCAGCTGTGTCCTCTCCCTACATCTTGTGCCTTCCAGCCTACTCTTAGAGTGGTTCGAGAAGCAGAAAAGGCCTTTACTCTGTGTAAGCACTGCTCAGCAATAGCAAACCCATGAACACTATTTTTAGCACAAATTAATCAGCCGCTATGAAGAAAATTAACACTACCCCAGTCAAAACCAGCATAGAGATTATCTCAAGGAATATTTTTTGTTAGTTTCTGATTCACGCAGCACCAGCCTGAATTTCAAGCCCTTAAAATCAGAATTTCTGATATTTTTCTGCGTGTGGCTAGCATTTTGGCTTCCCTTATGAGAAACAACTTACACCATATTATTTTTTGAAAATGCTGAACTTTGAGTAACACTCCCATATGTAATGTATGTTATGCTTGGCAATGACTACTGTTAATTTCTGGTACCTGAGATCACTTATCATTTTAGAAAATTTCAACCTTCAAATTCTGCATAATTGCAATTATCTATTAGGCTGCTAACACTGCAGCAATTAATATTACAATTAGTATTATTTTAGTGGCCAGAAGGCATATTGAAGGTGAAGATTAATTTTGCAGAAAACATTAACATTTTCTGCAATTATCCTTGAAAGATTTGTAATTGAATTTTAAACTAGAGATAAATGTGACTGTGACAGACAAACTAGAAAAAGAGAAGATGAAAACAATAAATAACATCTCTTCCTGAAATCTATTGTTGCATATCTTCAGGTTTCATTTTACAACGTTTAAACTAAACCTCTCAGTTAATTCTTGTTCAAAAGTAAGAAATTACAGTATATCTCTTTATGTTTGATTTTTGATTTTTGTTTTTTCTTTTTTTTTTTTTTTATTTTTTTCTGTTATGCATCTGCTACTTTTATTACTATTCAGGTTATTTCCTCTGGTCCTGTAAATAGATGAACAATTATTTATACAGATTCATTATTGGTGAACCAATAAACTGTTTATACACCACTGCTAATGAGAATCAATTATTTGTAATTTTAGATTTGAGACGTTTATAGACAGCTCAGTGTGATAAAGCATATGAAACTATTAAGTTTCTCACAGCCCAGTGATGTGGACTATCAGTGACTGACGCAAAAGCAGTGCAAAAAAATAGCTGACAGTTACAGTTGGATAAGTATGGAAACTAGAAAGTGAACTGAGAAGCATCCCTGGTTCAACATAGATAATAATGAAATTAATTTGCCATCTTCATTCTTCCTCTGCCCATGCAAAACTCTCCCTTGCTTTTAATAATGGAAATAGATGGTAGGGCATAGAGCGAATGTTCCAAATGCTTACATTTTCAAGCATTAGTTATCTATACATTACCCTTTCCAGGCATGAATGTGAAAAAGTAATGTACATTTTACTCTAGCTTAATTTATAATAAATAAAAACAGCAATACCATTTAGAACTTTCACAGCCCTTTTCATATAGAAATCTCAAAGCAGCTTACACAAGGGGGATAGTAGAGTAGCTCTGGCATCAAAGAGCCTTTCAAACTCACACATCATCCATTTGATGAGTGTAAAGAACACAGTCTGAATATTTTCATCCCATAGGCGAAGTTACAGCTAAATCTTGCATTAGTGCTATGTATGAATTGAGTTTATTTTAGCAAAATCTAAAAGAAGAATTGCATATCACTAAAACTCTGAAGATATGCGAAACTGAAGACCTAAAGATTAACAAACATCCAGACTTCTATAAAAAAAAACAGACACTAAATTCTAGGTTTGTAAAATATCTATCACAATGCTTTGAATACCAGTCACATATGTATCTCCACACCTGTATGAGGAAAGGCGAATGACACTAGGATTTAAATTCTAAAAGTTCTGACCGTCCTTTATGAAAGAATCATACAAAGAATAAATCAACAAAATTATTATCTTTACATCTTTACTGATAACCTTTTTTTATGTGGATAGTCAAAGGAAGAAGAGAGTTAAAAAAAAAACTATCAGCAGAAGTTTTTGTAATAGGAAGTCTTAGCAAATCTCCACTTTTTGAGCAAAAAAAATTATATTCCAATCGACTTTTATTTGGGGAAGCAATGTTGTTAAAAAGAGTGATTATCACCTCCACAGTTTCTCCATTTTTTTTTTTCTATCTCTTTTCTCAGCCTTTTGCACTAGGAAAATTGAAAAGTATGAGGTCAAAGAGAAAAGATAGGAGGAACAGGAAAGAAATTGAAATATTTCATACTTTCAAAATTTAAAATATAACCTGAAAATTATTTTTTTTCACTCTTCTGAGTAAAAGTTTTCAGACAACATACAGTACTTAATATATTGTTGTGGAGACAAACAGTTGATATTTTTGTCACAAATATTTTTTAAACTTTGCATTGCTGGTCTTTCTGCCTCATATCATTAAATGCTTAATCCGATACCTACCTAGCTGTCCGATAACAGAAAACAGTCAAACGGTCAGGAAAGGTCACCTGCAGTTTCACTCTTGTTTCTCTTAAAAAAAAAAAAATAAAATAAAAAAAACACATTCTAGCAACTTGCAGGACATTTTCCTACAATTTTCAGTTGACCTCTATTTTGAAATACTGCTAGACGTACGGCCAGTTATATATCAGTGCTTCTTTGATCTTCTCCATTTAATTGGAGACATCAACAAGATCTTTCATGTTTAAAGGCCATCAATGAGTATAAAGCAATGTTTCATGTAAAAAGTGACAAATTGTCTTTTCTTCTTTTTTCTTTTTTTTTCTTCCATATGGATGTAAGACAAACCAGTTTCTTTGTTGTCTCTGTCAATGTTTATCTCATAGATTTAAAAACTTGAAATTAGTATGAAAAGGAGAACCTTAATTACTATAGTAGAGTGAGTAGCCTGAAACTCTACTGTTTTTCCTGGTGTAACCTGGCAGATGTAGTAGGCTGTAAGTGCATGAAACCCACTCTACCTAATATAAGTGTAAGCAATATATTTTGTGCTTAAAGTAAAATGAAATTATTGCCCATTTCAAAAGACTACCTTCTTATGCAGTGAAATATTTTCAACGAAGATTGAGTGCTTGAAAGACAAGGTATAGTACAATGAAGATTTCCCAAGAGCCATGTGATGGAAGGAAGGATTTTCCTGTGCTGACCACCTGTAAGCAACTCTTTAACATCTTGGGATTTTTTGTGCTTCAATTAAGAGTGAAATCAGAAGAGGCTTCGGAAATGGAAAAAAAAAAATAAATAAAAAAAATATGCATTTAAATTTAACTCCTTCTGATAAATTAAGATGTTACCAAACCTTTGTTGTATCATTCAAACCTGTAGAAAAGCATAAGAAAAATTAAGGAAACTACTTTTCATTATCTCCACTTAGATTTTGGCATTGGATATCAATGATGTTCTACACGGTGTTACATCCTAAGACCAAGCAAGTGAAAGAGATGGTGTATATGAAAAATAATTGAACAGTCCTGTGCCACAGATGGAACCTTGCAACACAAAGATGTATTGGGGGAAAACCCCCACATGATACTGAAAGCTATTTTGAATGATTGCTAAAGTGAATGGCATAACTATAAAATGACTGACTGGCTAACTAGGTAATTAGTAATGCTTATGTTTTTTATAGATCTGAGATACTGCTCCGCAGTCATTTTGACTACATTGAATTACTTTTCTAGCAGGTAAACGCGAACTATAGAATTAATTTTTTAGAAATTCTTTTTTAAAGAAGTTAAAGAAACACCAGAAAACTATCTATAATCTCTTTCTTTGGTATGAAATTTTCTTGGACAAGCAAGATGATCACATTCTGCTAGAGCAGAGTCTAATTCTTGAGGCTGAGTGTTGTTGATTAAATAATTTTTCCTGCTATAAGGCCTTAGTGGATATATAAGCTATTTGTAAATTGACCTTTATTTATCTATTAATCATGAAACCTGATTAATGAGTAGTATTGCTAATAAGCTTCCTATTTCTAATATGCTTCTTTGTACCTGCCTATTTTGAATGATTGCATTCTTATGTTGGGGGCCTCAAAACTGGATGAAGTATTCCAGATGGAGTCTTGCATAAGCAGAGTAGAGGAGGACAAGTCCAGTTAGATGACTTCAGTCTTTCTTCCTTTATCCTCCAATACTGCAACCCTGTAATAGAAGGACACCAATTTTGTCAAGCACAAATTGCCTTTAGTGAAGTCATATACTGGCTGTCACCAATTATCTCCTTATTTTTCATGTGCCTTAGTTATTTTTCAGGAGGATCTGCTACATGACTTGGCCAGGAACTAAGGTAGGACTAGCTGGCCTGCAGTTGCCCAGGTCTTCATCTCCTCTATTTCTCTGACAGCATCAAAGTGTCACAACGTCTCAAGTATCATGGATAGTGTCTTGACATCATGGTTTATGCCCAGCTGGTAACTCAGAGCCACACACTCACTCACATTCCCCCTTCTTCTTCACAGACCTCTAATCCCAGAGAGATGGGGAGGAGAATAGAAAGAATGCAAACTCCATGGGTTGAGATAAGAACAGTCTGGTAATTAAGGTATAAAACAAAACTACTACTACCACCACAAATAATAATAATGATAATGGGAATGACAAGGGGAGAGAATATAAATCTAAAAGGGGAAAGGAAAAAAAAACCAATAAACACAAATGATGCATAATGCAATTGCTCACCACCCATCGACTGATACCCAATCTGACCTGAGCAGCAATGTGGGCCTTTCAAGTAACTCACCCCAGTTGATGTGAACATACACCCAGGGTATGATGTGCTGTAATATGGAATACCCCTTTGGTGTCTTGTCTCTGCTTCCTCCCAGCTTCCTGTGCCCCTTCTCACTGGCAGAGCATGAGATTGTAAAAGTCTTTGATCAGAGTAAGTGCTACTGAGCAATAACTAAAAACTTTGGTGTGCTATCAGCATTGTTCTCAGACTAAAGCCAAAACACAGCACTGTACCAGCTGCTAAGAACAGGAAAAATAACTGGTGCAGCTGAACCCAGGACATTTGGACACTTTATCCACCAGTTCCTTCCAGACCTGTGGATGCATCTCATCAGATTCCATGGACTTGTGTACCTTTAGGATCCTCAGGCAGTCTCAAACCTGATCTTCTCCTTCAGAGCATGGTTCTTTGCTTTCTGGTCACTGTCTTTGTCCTGTGTGACTTGGATGATGTGGCTGGAACACTTGCTAGTGAAGACCTAGGAAAAAAAAGTCATTAAGTATCTCAGCCTTCTCTATATCCAGCATAAACCTCCACAGGTGGCCAACGTTTTCCCTAGTCTTCTTTTGTTACTGATGTACCTGTAAAGTTTTTCTTGTACTTAAAGTCCCTGACAGACTTAGTTCTGCCAGGGCTTCAGCTTCCCTAACCTGATCTCTGGCTGCTCTGACAATATCTCTGTATTCCTCCTATCCTTGGCTTCTACCCTTTGTTGGCTTCCTCTTTGTGTTGGAGTATTCCTTGTTCACCAATGCTGGCCTCCTGGATTTTTTTCCTGGCTTTCTCTTTGTTGTTATACACCTCTCCTGAGCTTGGAGGGGGTGGTCCTTAAATATTTAGCAGCTTTGTTTGGTTCATCTGCACTTTAGGCTTTTATCTCATGACACTCCACCAAACACTCCACGTACCTCAAGAGGTCACAATCTGCTCTCCTGAAGTCCAAGGCAGCAAGCATGCTGCATACCGTCCTTGCCACCCTCACCATCAAAAATCTGCCATTTGTGGTCTCTGCATCCAAGGCTGCCCTCCAAACTCACATTCTACACCAGCCTCTCCCTGTTGGTGATGAAAGGTCCAGCAAAACCTCTCTCCTAGTTGGTTCCTTTATAACTTGTAGAGGCAAGTTATCATCAAAGTATTCCAGGAAATTTTTGAATTGCTTGTGTCTTGTCGTGCTGTTCCTCCAAGACATATTGGGATGGTTGAAGTCTCCTTGAGGACTAAGGTTAATGAACATGAGGCTGTACCTGTCTGTCTATAAAAGGCTTCTTACTCCCAGTCTTCCTGGACGGGCAGCCTGTAGTAGACCCTCACTATAATGTCCTCTGTCTCTCGACTTCCTTTAATCCTAACACATAAGCACTTAGCTCATCATCTATCTCCAGGTGAAGCTTTGCACATGCTAGCTGGTCACTGACATAGAGAATGACATCCTCTTCTCATCTCCCTTGCCTCTCTTTCCTGAAGAGCCACTATCCTTCTATCTCAATACTTCAGTCATAGAGGTTGTCCCATCACATCTCTGTAAAATCATAGACCTGCAGGCATATATGTCTCAAACTCCTCTTATTTATTCCCCTTTCTATGTAGGTTTGCATTGAAGACTTTAAGTTGGGCCCCTCATGAAGCTGGCATGCTATCTGGAATGCCTGCAATTTCTTTATACGGTTCTTCAGGTGCTCTTCTGCTGACCTGCAATACCTCTTCAGGTTCCAGACATTTATTGCTTGCACTGGCATTAAACTGGTTGGAGTGGAATGGGTGGAGGCTCCCCTCCCCTGGCAATTTCAGTTTAAAGCCCTCTTCACCAGCTCGGCAAGCTGCCCTGCATTCAGCCGTAGTAGTAATTTTTCTCCTTGGTAGCTGCTGCAGCGCTGTGGTTTTGACCTTGAACACTGCCAGGGATGGAGCATTCACAGCTTCCCTGGGCAACCCATTCCAGTGCCTCACAACCCTCACAGTAAAAAATTTCTTCCTCAGATCCAATCTAAACTTCCTCTCTAAGTTTGAACGTGTTACAGTCCCTCATGAAGAGTCCATTCCCCAGTATCCCTATAGGTCCCCTTCAGATACTGGAAGGTTGTTATGAGGTCTCCACACAGCCTTCTCTTCTCCAGTCTGAACAGCCCCAACTCTCTCATCCTATCTTCATAGGGGAAGTGCTCCAGTCCCCTGATCATCTTTGTGGTCCTCCTCTGCACTTGTTCCAACAGTTCCATGTCCTGTTTATGTTGAAGACACCAGAACTGCACACAATACTCCAAGTGAGGTCTCACGAGAACAGAGTAGGGGGGCAGGATCACCTCTCTCAACCAGCTGGTCATGTTCCTTTTGATATAGCCTAGGATACGGTTAGCTTTCTGGACTGCAAGTGCACACTGTTGGCCCATGTTCATTTTCTCATCAACCAACACCCCCAAGTCTTTCTGGGCAGAGCTGCTCTGAATCTCATCTCTGCCCAGCCTGTAGCTGTGCCTGGGATTGCTCTGATCCAGGTGTAGGACCTTGAACTTAGCTTGGTTGAACTTCATGTGGTTTGCATTGGCCCACCTCACAAGTGTGTCAAGGTCCCTCTGAATGGCATTCCTTCCCTCCAATGTATCAACCAAATCACACAGCTTGGTGTCATCAGAAAATTTGTTGAGAGCACACTCAATCCCACTGTCTGTGTCACCAACAAAGATGTGAAACAAGTCCACTCCCAACACCCATCCCTGAAGGACACCTCTTGTTGCTGCTTTCCATGGACGTTGAGCCATTGAGAGCAGCTCTTTGCGTGCAGCCATCCAGCCAGTTCTTTATCCACTGAGTAGTCCGCCTACCAAGTTGACATCTCTCCAATTTAAAGACAAGGATGTCATGTGAGACAGCGTCAAATGCTTTGCACAAGTCCAGGTAGA
>JASSUY010022533.1:0-27434 GCA_032466535.1 Forpus xanthops
CTATAAACACTGGTGTTATCAGCACTGTTCCCAAGCAGAAAATCCAAAACACAGTGCTCACCAGCTACTACTTAAAGGGGAAAGACGACTGCTGCTCTGAACCCATGACAGGTGGCTATTAAGAGATTATGTGACTCTATCTCCATCATATTCATTCAAAGGCAGTCCTTAGAATTTTTCCATGTACAGCAATTTTATTTGTTTAAAAATATTCTGCAATATTTTTAAAAATATTTAATTTTATACTAAGAAAACCACTATCTCCTTTTATTTTCATTATGCTATCTAATGGCATGCACTATTAATTTCTGCAAGCTCTTTCTTTTTAGTTTCTATTTCAGTGATAGACCAAAGTATCTATCTATATTGCTATAGCAAGCTTATGTATTGTTGCTGTAGAGCAGTTGCAACGTCAGCAAACAAAAGTCATCATCTCAAATCTAATGCAGTGACAGGTGTTATACATGGTTTTTGTGAACTGTCAGATGAGGTGAGCATGTACTGATGTTAAAGGAAATGCAAGATGGGCTGTTAATTGTTTACACAAAATATATTGAGTTACTTTTTTGCACTTTTTGTAGTTTAGGGATTTAGTCCACAAAAGGAGGAGCTTTTCTGGGACAAAACCTTAGTCCCGCTGAAGTCAATATTAAAAGGTTTACTGAGCAGAACAGGCCACATTTCACCTCTGATATTTACACTCAATATAAACCAAGTTAGTGACTAAAAAAAAGTTAGTGGCAGCTCTCCTGCGTCGCTCTGTTTGTTTGAAAGTAATAGGGGCAAAATTTGCTAGATACAACTGCAGGCAGTTAGGACGGGACTGTTTTCTGACTGAGTGAGCATTAATCATATTCTGGTTCAGGAAAACCAGCTGCTAGAATTTCCATTACCCACATTTTTAAAAGAAATATGTAACTTTGCTAAGGCACTATTATTATATAACTGGTGGCAGTTGTCCTACAGATGGCAGTTCACATTAAAAAGGATGGAGGCCTGATGACAACTGAGAGTGATAGGAATTTTTCTGACTTCAGTGTGATTCTGGAATGAAATGCTGGCTCTACCTATAGTATATCTACATCTAGTTTTGCTCGGTTCCCCTTGTAGTCAGCAGGAAGGCATGGGCCTCCCTAGAGAGTGATTCATTACATCTAAAGTCAAGTGTGAAGTATGTGATGGGTGATTCACCTGAATTATTTCCTTCCATGCATTGCAGGGGAATGAAAAACATGACTAATACAGGGAAGTAAAATATCCAAATCTGTAATGAATCTTTTAAATGAGATCTTCAAAATGCCATGTTGAAAATCTTAACATGACTAAATATAACAGACAAAAATAAGTTTAAATTTAGTTTCAAGACCTACAGCCAAGTTATGCTCAAGTTTCCTAGCTGAGTAGGAGAGAAGGATGAAAGCAATTTTCCTTGTTAATTCTTGTATCCTATATAAGGTGATTCCTACAGTGCAGATTGTTTTCTTTTCCAGTAGCATTTTTAAAGCCATCTGTATAAACAGGAAATATCAAGGGCAGAGCTCCATTGGTGTCTGACAACCAAACTGGGCAGGCATATGCTCTGTATTGCTGGAGGAATATAAAAGCAGGCATTATCACTCCCTGCTGTCTGGCAAGCGAACAGATCTAAGAACCTACATAAAGACATTGCTTACCCAACATATTGGTATGACTCGATTGGTTCTAATAAAAAACTAATTTTGAAAACAGTATTGTGCTGCCCACCTTTAGGGATATATACTTTTGCAGCAATGCTGAAGTAGAAAATATCTGAAATTGATCCTGACTTGAATGAACAGTGTCAGAATCTGTAAAGGCTACATCTAATTTCAAGTGCTATTGCTATTGCAAAGTGCCCTGCCCAGGGAAAGCAGAAGACAATCTAGTAAGCAGTGAATATATATGGTGAGTAAATAGAGAAAAGGGAACTTTAGACCCCCAGATCCAGGTTCCACGTCAAGAAAGTCCAGCAATGCAAGCTTAGTGTCTGCCTTTCCTCTACATGTGCCTTTGGCAAGGCAGGGAACTTAGGGGGCATTCAGGGCAGCAAAGAAGCTCATCTCTTGGGAGATTCAAGCAAAGAAAAGTATTGACTGGAGTTGTCCTGCTGAAGAAGAACTGAAATGAAACAATTCTGTCCACATGTTAGAGTTGCTTCCTGCTGAAGACAATGGAGTTATCTGAAAATTTGTACAGGAATGTTTGCTTCTATATTTTTAAGGTTGTAAAGCATATCTGGGAAAACCCCCAAACTTCTCCTGAGAAATCTTTACCAAAACAAGTCTTGACCTTCACCCTGAATTGCCTAGACAAGAATAGAAATCTACCATTAGGGTGTGTGTGTGTTTGATTGATTGATTGGTTGGTTGATTGGTTGGTTAATTTTGTTGGTGGTTTTTTGGGGTTTGTTTGGTTGTTTTTTTTTTCCCCAGGCAATTAGTTCATTCCACACTACTTGAGCCATTAGTTTAATACTTATAAATTTTGGAGAGTTTTGAGAGTTACCTGGTAAGGAGTAGCCACACACTAAATGTTAAAAGAACCTCCGTGGTTAGCTTAATTATCACAGAATCATAGAATGGTTAGGCTTGGAAATTACCTTAAAGATCATCTATTTCCAACCCTCCTTAAGTCAAAGAATATAAAATGCAATTTTATCTTTAAAGGTTAAAAGAAATATCAAATTAATGGAAGGGAATAGTTGCTATCTCAGCTTTACTTTCAACCTTTATAATGACTAACAAAATGAAAGCTAACATCTTCTTCATTATGGTCTACAAAAGCACACTTTTGATAATTTTATATCAATTTATCTCTCTACAGAAAAAATATTACAACATAGATTGTGACAAAAAGAACAAATACATACCAAACATTTTTGAGATGTCAAATGTTTTTGAAATAATGACTGTAGCAGGCACAGATTTATAGATCACTAAGTATTGTGCGATATTTTGCCTCTTATTCATACCAGAAAATGTAAAGAACTGAAAATCCTGATAAAGTAACTGGGTAAAGAGCTGATTTGCAATTTAAAACCAGCAAAAATAATGTGTCTTTGGCACTACTTGGCATTGATATTAAACAAAACTAAGGAAATGCATTACAGTCACTACTTCTGAAGAAGTGGCACAATCACCATGTGAAACTTCTCAAACTGGATTAGGTTTAAGGTGTTTGAAAAATCTTTTGGCTAGGCTTATGTTTTAGTTGATGTACACAGAGAGAGCAGAATTAGGAGTCTGTATTCCAGCAGGGCAAGGAATACTTGAAGAGTGCAATATACTAAATTTTGAAATAACACTGGGCAAGGTGGGATAAGCAGGGAAAGCTATTTCCCAGTTAGGGAAGACCTATGAATGACATGAATTACAATCAAGGAAAGAAAAAATATGCCCTTGGTACAAGACTGTACCAAGCATGCACCATGAGTGAAGTGATTTCTGGGGCTGTGACCCTGTCACCTAGATCACAGCCCTGTATAGCAAAGCAACTATTTTGTTGAAGAAAAGGAAAATATCAGGAGTTGGGCAATTACTGTGGGGGTTCAGAGCAGCAGCAGTAGATCTTGGCTGGTCTCCCATACTCTTCTGAGCAGCAAGCTTGGATTTACAGGGCCCAAATTACTCTTCAGCCCTTTTCATGCTCAGCCTCTCACTTTTAAGGCAGGAAAATTCAGTTCTGCTTTTATGATCTCATTGACACTTTCCTTCCTAGAAAGAAACCGGCAAATTGTGAGAGCAACAAAGGTATTTTGAGATAGCTAAATCCATTGAGCTTTTGCAAGCACTGACTAAATAACAAGCTTCCTGCCATGTCTGCCCTCTATAAATCAGATTTTTTTTTTTTGTTTTAAAATGTATTTCCCTGGTATGCCTTTCTTCTACATTTCTTTGCTAATAAAATGTCATTCTTTAATCCTTTAATCTTAAGCATATAAAATAGAAGGAAAAATACCCACTAGCCATATTTTTCTGGTTTGAATCAAGTTAGTAGTACAGTATTATCATTTGAATATATTAATTTAATTTTTATTATGTCAGCCTACTTGCATTTGGGTTTTTTCATTACCAGTTTCTCCTATTCATCAGCCAGTCTTTTGTAAATTTTGGCAATTTCTGCTATTAAGTGGAACAATATCACATGTTTTTCTATACTGAAGAAAGAACTATGCCACTATATGAAGTATGAAAGCGTATGACAGGTGTGTAAATTAACCAACAGGAGATCACAGGCTAATCCATTTATTCATTCAAGTACCATTTTCGTCTGGACTTGTTTTGCATCAAAAACAATTGCTTCTGTCTTATATAATTGAAAAACTAAATCTTTTTGCTTTATAACATTATTCACTAAATCCAAAACCTCTTTCAAAGCTGAAGAATGATTTCACTTGTTTTAAGGAGTCAGTTCTCAGCAGAATTTAATACGTATGTATGTGAATAGTTACAGAACTTCTTTGTTGTCATTGTCATAGCTATTGCTTCAGTGAGATACATGTTTGGGTACAGTTCTGTGGTCTGGAGAGAAACCAAGAAAACCCTGTGAATATCTGATGACTGTGAATTTATGGAAAGTCCTTTCAGTAAAATTTTAAAAAGGTTACTAAACACAGTGGACACACCAAAAGTGCTATTCTGAATTTACTTGTATGTAAAAAATTGCATCTGTGTAAAACTGGAATTTAAAAAATCATCCACAGTTATTAAATAAATAAAGGGCTTGAGATCTGAAACATCATGAGCAAAATTTTGTAATATAAAGCAACAATTCCTGAAAGAAGTCTACATACTTGAATTAAAATAAACATTGAATCCAGATAATAGAATCAGGGCAGGTTGGTTTCCTTTAAGGTTAGTTTCTTTTTGATATTATGTGGTTAAGCTAGAGTAATCAAAAACTGCAAGGAGTTAATACAATGTGTTTATTGTCATCTTGATGGAAAGGTTTTATGAGACGACTTGTTCAACATCTTTGTCAGTGACAAGGACAGTGGGATTGAGTAAGCCCTCAGCAAGTTTGCTGATGACACCAAGCTCTTTGGCTTGGTTGATATGTTGGAGGGAAGGAATGCCATCCCGAGGGACCTTGACATGCTTGTGAGGTGGGCTGATGCCAACCTGATGAAATTTAACCATGCCAAGTGCAAGGTCCTACACCTGGATCAGAGCAATCGCAGTCATAGCTCCAGGTTGAGCAGAGAAGAGAGTAAGAGCAGCCCTGTGGAGAAGGACTTGGGGGTGTTGGTTGAAAAGAATGAACATGAGGTGACAGTGTGTTCTTGCTGCCCAGAAAGCTAACTGTATCCTGGGCTGCATCAAAAGGAGCATGACCAGCAGGTCAAGGGAGATGATCCTGCCCCTCTACTCTGCTCTCGTGAGACCTCACTTGGAGTATTGTGTGCAGTTCTGGTGTCTTCAACATAAAAAGGACATGGAAGTGTTGGAACAAGTGCAGAGGAGGGCCACGAGGATGATCAGGGAACTGGAGCACCTCCCCTATGAAGATAGGAAGATAGAGTTGGGGTTGTTGAGGCTGGAGAAGAGAAGGCTGCACAGAGACCTCATAGCAGCCTTCCAGTATCTGAAGGAGGCCTACAGGGATGGTGGGAAGGGACTCTTCATGAGGGACTGTAGTGAGAGGACAAAGGGTAACGGGCTCAAACTTAAACAGGGGAACTTTAGATTGGATCTGAGGAAGAAATTCTTTACTGTAAGGGTGGTGGGGCACTGGAATTTGTTGCCCAGGGAAGTTGTGAATGCTCCATCGCTGGTGGTGTTCAAGGCAGGGCTGGACATAGCCTTGGGGAACATGGTTTAGTGGGAGGTGTCCCTGCCCATTGCAGGGGGGTTGGAACTAGATGATCTTAAGGTCCTTTGCAACCCTAACTATTCTATGATTCCATGATCTGTGCATTAAGAAACCTCCCTGTTTTTGATCATTTGAAGCTATCGTCTTCATGATGGTAACATGCAATACTGAGCTGCATTATTAAAACCCATTTTAATACTTGGCTTGTTATGCATCCCACCTAGTATTTTAAGATAGCCATCTGAAATGAAACAATTTTTTAGTGGCAGATTTGCCAGGGACATTACAGGTCTCCCTGGAATCCTTTCAAGGAAATGTCAACTTGATAAATACTGAAGGAGATCAGAGCTCTATAAAAATAAGGCAAAGCAGGACAAAGCACACACACAGCATGAAATAGAAAAAGCTGAAGTTTCATGAGCAATTCTTTTGTGATATATATCTTTATATGTGTAAATTTACAGGTTAAATATAAGAAGTGTGTGAGGTATATTAAATTAGCTAAATTTATGTGCACTAAAACTGTCATAAACCTCTTAACACCTTACTCCAAGATGAATAAATTCAAGTACCACACGTAAATAAATCTACTACTAGCATCATTGACCTAATTTATTCATTTATACTCGCACTTGCAAACAAGATTAAAAGCAGAAGCAAAAGCAAGGCAAATATTATATAAGGAATCAAAAAGTCCTGCTTAGACAACACACATTCTGGGTGACTAAATTTCTGTGCAATGATCTTACAATTTTTTTCTGACAATTTTGTAGCAATTTTGATCTAAATTGACTCAAAGAGGTAGTTTACACCTATTATCGACCGATGTTCAGTGTAGGTGTTGAGAAGTGTCATAGAATCTGAGAATGTGTGGGCCAGTACCTGGGCCAGAATTTACTATAGTTCTAGTTAACTGGAATATAATTCATCAGTGGTAAGAAATACAGCAGGACACTGAATTAAAGCCTGTAATATTTCATAACTTGCATGTTTTCAATGAAATACAAAAAGTCTTTGAAAAATAAATTGACTTAGTGTTTTTCCTTTTTTATTATTTAAAATTAGTGAAGACAAAAAGCATATAGTTGTGTTCTAGATGAACCAACAAAACTATCAAAAGTTCCTCCCCCAAAAGGTCAAGCATTAATAGACATTATTTAAAAGGTTTCAGCAACTTGTTCTCTGTCAAGAAATACGTTTTTCTATTTTCTTGAATCATTCAGGATGAGAAAGAACATTTCACAGAAAATAAAAGCAATGACATACAATCTAGAAGAAGGAAATCAGCAATTATTAATGAAAACAGGCTAAACAAACTTCTTAAATCATAGTGTTGATCATCCAAGTATTTTAAAATGCACATTTTACAGGAGTATAATGTTAAATTTTAAAATGAGAGAAGGAATACAGATCCACTCCTTCGTAACTTAATATTGTTTGTCAAAGGGAGCTGTAATATAGATTGGCTAAGCTGTTAGTCATATGATATGACTAACGTCATAAGCACATACAGGTCAAAGACATATATAACTAATCTCATTGCAGCATCATATGTCAAGCAAAAAAATGAAGAACTGCTATTTGGATTTTTCTGGACACCTCTGCAAAAAATCTTCAATTTGTCACAAGAATCTCTTCTAAAAATATATATACATACTCATGCTGACGTTTTCATACCACCTCTCAGGTTGTGAGAAGTGTGACACTTCTGTACATTATATAAAATATAATTGTTTCCCCTAAGATTGAAGGGTTTTAATGGAATTGATCTGTCACCCTGTGTGTGCTTTAGATATGAAATGCCTTCTCCCGTCATCCTATGGGCCAGTGAAGTGTGCTTGCATGTGCCTGGCAAAAGGTTTGTTAAAATTCTAGTGTTGCCTTATCTTTTGAGAACAGCTGGCTCATAAAAGTTGCATATTGAATTGCTTGAGCTCATTCATATTTCAGGACATATTTATATCTGTCAGTGAGCAGTTTTATAACATCCCTCTTATATTTTACATCAACAGTATTAACTACAACTTATGTTGTTCATTTGCTATTAAAAGCAACAGATGGTGCACTAAGTTGTTTCTTCTTCAACATAAAGCATGCACTCAGCTGGCATTAAAACTTGTTTCTGCTCTGAAAAGGGATTTCTGTGAAATATACTTTGTGGACTGCACATTTATTGTTTCTCAGTGATTCTTGGATGAAATAATTTGCTCTTCAGAATTTATAAACTGGGTTGTCCAACTGCTTACAAGTTTGGGTGTTTTGTGAAAATAAAGCTGGTTTTAATGCTATCAGAATCCACAAACGAAAAAGGCTTTGCAATGATGTTTTGTTCTTAAAGGTCTTTTCCAACCCAGCTGATTCTATGAATCTATGATTTAGGTATGAATTTTGTTCATGAAATACAGTCACATACAAATTCTAGCTCAGTCCTCAGATTTACTAGCCTTACCAAAAAGGAGGACCAAAATATGTAAACCAGAAAATTACTAACCCTTCTCTTAGTCCAGCCAGATAAACACTTGAATTATTTCTGTCAGCTTAATGGAGTCCACATCAGCCTGCATCTAGCACTTGCTTAGGAAACATTTAATACTCAGGCAGATCACGTGTCTTCAGCTGATCTGGCAGATGAAGTTTTCTTTCTGCCCAGATAGTACAGATTATTATGAAAAACTCTGGTCTCTCATGGCCACCTGGGTTAGGTCAATTTTCTGAGGTTTCTGTTTTGATTGCACAGCTTTGATTAGTCTTTTCATGTAATGCAACAGGAGTTGCTTCACGCAAATGACAGTATAGAAGCAGTGAGGGCACAGAGATTACAAGAGGCAATGGATACCTTACTACTGTAAGAACCTACCTATCTCACTGGTGTGCTCCACTTGTGAAAGAGGTGCGCTGAGCAAAGATACGTACAAAATTGCTGAAAAAAATATTTGTTCATACTTTTTAACTGATGCTTTTAATTTTATTTGTACTCTGACAAACCAATATTAAGAAAATCTTTTCTCTCTGTTGGGATGCAAATATTTTCCTAGGTAGCTGTCCTGTGTAAACTTTAAAACACAGGGAGAGATGCATTCTACCATCTTTAAAGCAACCAATACACAGGTTCTCCTTTCCAAATAACAGCATAAGACTTCTCTGACCGTGGTTCCAGAAACTGAAGTCATGCTACATTTTGTGTTTTACAAAGGATAAGAGAGACACCTAATGGCAAAGAAAGAGAACAAAACATTCCTGTTAGGGAAATTCCTGGTAGTGTGAAAAATGTGGAAAAAAAAAAAATTTCCTTTTAGTATTCTAGTCTGGTTGTAATACAGATGGATACAGAAAGAATATGAATTTATGCATTTGAGAATAGTTGGTGATATCTTTTAACTGGTTATTTCTTTGGTTCAATGTTCTCACCTCCAAATAATTAATTCTTTTTTTTTTTTTTTTTTTTGTCTTCTATACAAATATTATTGCAAAAAATGCTTGGTTAGTGGTGAAAAGAAAATATTTTTTAATCTATTTAAAAATGCCATTCAATCAAAATATAATGCTTTTTCAAAACTACAACTGCACTGAATTGGATTTTTGATACAAGCTCAAATAGTTAGGAAGATATGAAGGGACTTGTTCTGAGGATCTTCTTATAGAGAAAGGTAAACATTTGAAAAAGCAACACCTGTCTCCTCCTTCTTCCTCCTAAACCTGTGGTGGATGTGCAAAACACATGACAACTGACAATCAGGTTACACTTTTTCATTAACAGGCTAAGATTAACTTCAAACAAGCATTTTAAATTCACATATAAACCATATACAGGCAGTGCATGAAACTGTGCATTTGGAATAGATGCCTCTTTAAGTAAATGTTACTATGCTAGCATCATAGAGAGCTCACCAAAATCACAGTGATATGTGGAGGTGAAATGTTGAAATAATGTGATTCTTGGGTACAACAGGTAGAATGGAAAAGGACAAAGGCTAGTGTTCAACCTTTAAAAAAATCCCATGCAATTCCAGACTTGCATAAAACATGCTGAACTCTATCAGAGAAAGAAGTTCATGGGCAGTCTTCAATGTGTTTAAGATACCAGGTTGCACAAGAGAAATAAAACACATGGTTGGCTTCTTCTGTTTTTCCTATTGATCAAGAAAGGAATAAGGGTGAGTGTGAGGTCTTGTACTCTGTGCTCAAGCATCAGTGACAGCAAAGAGTCAGAAATTAACAGATTATTGCAAAGTATTCATACCAGCAATGAAAGAAAAGTGGGACTCTTCTCTATTCATCTCTTTGCCTTGGGAATGTCTGGACACACCTTAATCAGGATGGATTGTAGGGTTATGATACAGCCTAAAGTGAAAGTGCCAGCCCCAGTTACAAAATCTTCTGAGACATCCATAAAACTGTATAGTTTTGCTATAATTCTTTGCTGGATTTCTTTGTTAAACTAATTGATGTAGCATACTACTGACCACGCCTACTAGACTGGTCATTTGAAAAATGACCAGGATTTGTGACTCATGTAAGGAAATGTTTAAAAGGTTGTTCATTTCAAAAGGTCTCAAAATCTTCACCTTTTTTTAATTACCTTTCTATAGATAATCTTGTACTTAAAAATATTCAGTGTTAACTGGCCATGTTTTCCTACTGTATCTTAGCCACATAAAAAGAGAGAGGAGGAAGTTTAAAACAAAGGATCCCATTTCCTTTTTCCTCTCTCTCACTAGTAAAAGTCAAAAAGGATTCACTGGCATATCAAAATTATGTGTGGAAATTAAAAATTAATTTTCTTTCTCATTGAACCACTCCTGTTCAAAATGATATTTCTAAACTTTTCCTGGGTGTTCTCTATCAATACTAATCCCTGTATTACATTTTCATATAAACACGCTGTGTCATGGAAGTGCCTTTTTGACTCTTTTTTAATTTTAGTATCAGCAGATACAAACCTGAGCTCTTCACCCAACATGTATTTATAAAAACGAAGGGACTTAACATAGAAAATATGTTTCAATTTTTAAATTACATAGTCCTTTAAAGATAAGTTTCTTTCTCATGAAATTTACTAGAGACAAAATACATTTATAGTGAGGCAACTCATGGGTTGATGCGCTTTTTATACCTTTCTTCTTAGGAGAGAGAGACGATAGATAAATCTACCCCAGTCTAAAGCTCTGTGCTTGTTTTGACCAAGACTTAAAATGCCTCCTCCTCATAATGAGCTTCAAATCTCCATTTTAACAATATAAATTTTTAATCTAAGTTACACAAAGTTATTAAGTCCTATGGTGTTGTCACGTGGAAACACTTGGGCCAAGAAGCAACAAGTGTTTCAAATAAAAATTTGAACATGGAACCTTGCCTGCACAAATGCTAAAAATTACTTTGTTTCAGACTCAGTAATCTCTATGCAGTAAACCCACCAGAACCCAAAGGTGTCTATTGTTTTAATCCTAACCTCATTTCTAGCTTTAATCACAGCCATGCAGCTCCTGAGAGACCAACGCAAAGCTAGCTGGCCCTGGAGGTGCTTATATCAAATTTATACAAGTGCTCACCCTACAAATAGCTACAGCTCTAAATTTTCAGATGACTGGAACAGTTTTCCTATACCCAATGCCAATTCCAGAAAGCAAAAGAAAATTAAACCAGGTTTTCCCAATATCCTGTTTGATTTCTCTTGGAGGCAGTAGTCAAAGCTGTTGCTCACTAGGCTCTGAAAGTGTGAGCAAATGAGCCATCCTTGGCAGACTCAGAACATATTAGGAAAGGTGTCAACTATGGGAGTGTACTTAAAGCTGGCTACCCTTGATAGCCCCAGACACCACCATTAGACGAGGCTTTTCAACCTTTGGTGGTTGCAGCGCTAATTCTGAACTGGTCAGTCTCTCTATACACAACCCTTAGTTTACAGTTCTTTGCTAACCTGAAAAATGCTCTCAGCCCTAATCTTAGTTTTAGATACACCCAAGAGTCATTAGCATTTCCAGAGCAACAAGGAAGTAGATCTCTGCTGATGTATGCATTAGTACTATAATGGTGACCTTTACAGCATGCAAGCATACTCTTCTATAATTTGAACCAGAATCTGCTCTGGTAATATTTTTGCTGAAGCTAATTTTAGGCTTTTCCTGGTAAGTACCAGTCTCACAACAAAAATATATGCCCTATGTTCAAATATTTGCATTAGCTTTGTTTATTTCTAGATCTGTTCACTTGATGAAAGGTCACTTTATACAGAAGTCTGCAAAAATGAATTACAAGGTGTAACCTTCTTTATTATATATTATTTATACAAGAGAAAAACAAGTGCATGTCTTGTATGTGTGGGTTGTTATATTTTCAGTCCTTATATTTTGTATGCTCAAAACTAAATTTGGTAGCTAAATTATGACATGACAGACCAGAGTTTCTTTTCTAAATAATTACTGCAATTGCAGCTGAGATCTGCGTTCAGCATGAATGGAAAATGCGAAATAGAAAGGAAAAGTAAACATGATTATCATTATATTACATCTTTCCTTACCAGTTGAAGCAAAATAAAGATCCATATTCATCGGCAGGGGGAAGATGAGCACAGGTGACAGACATTGGCAAACAACATTGCCTACATTTACACTGAGTCTTAGTTGGCACATACAGAATTGTCCTCCTCAATTTGACTGTAAAGACCATACACTGCATGAAAAGACCTGAAAACTAATTTTCTGAGGCAATTTCAGACCACTGCCACAGTAAGCAGCAGTGCTGAACAGATGAAAGCTTTCGAGACTAAAGAAAGTTGGTGTAAATAAGAAATTATTATAGCAACTGTATTTTATGCTGCCAGAAGTTAAATTATAACATAGATATTTAAATTAAGAGTGATTTGGTTTTTAGAATTAGTTTTAATTAGCATTAGGATTTTTTAGAATTGTGGTGAAAGTATGACCTTTCTTAAACTGTTGTAATTAGTAGCTGACTTACTACCTTGCTAAATAAATAGGCACTTTTCCATTTCCTCCTTGTCCCAGGGTGGAAGGCAACAAGATTAAACCTATCTCAGCTTTAAATTCTGTACTTCTAAACACCAGGAAGGCTCAAACTATCTTTGAAAATTAAATGTGGAGAGCTTAGCTAATGACAGAGAAGGTTTAGTGAAAATGAGGATATTCACACCCTACCATAAAGAAGAGAACATTTTTTCTTCCTCACCACTAACATTCTTCATGAAGCATTTATCAGATACTAATGTATCAGATCCATATGGAAGTAGCGCCGGCATCTCATTAGATCTCACCTGGACTTGTATTTCTGTGCACCCTGTAGCTGCTGCTTTGTCGGAACTACCAGTTTCAGCCTATTTTGTGTCTGACTGGGTGTCACCACTGGAAGAAAGGAAGGGGAAACTGAGCAATTCTCCCCAGCCCCCAAAAGTGTTAAAGGATGCTTAAATATAGCTTATTTTTATATATGAGTCTAACAAAATAATGATTAAAAGAAAGGTCTTTATGACGAGGAAAGGATATTTTTCTCTGAATCACTGAATATCTTTTACAAATATGTTGCAATATATTGCTGAATTGGATGAATCTTGATCAACGAGAGGCCTCAAATACCTTTGAAGTTAGCACTGTTTTGAACAAGGAATTTGATTATGTGACTTTCAAGGCACTTTCTATTCGTTCTGTGATAGTGGGTTTAGGAAAACCAAGGGGCAAACATTATTTTATTGTTTCTGTTTGTCTTCTAGTTACCAAAATAGATTCCAGAACTTAGTGGAAGATGCTTGTGTTCGTAGGACAATAAATTTGCTGTAGGAACTTGATGCAGACAACCTGTGTGACATTGCACAAATCTTGCATATCTTAATTTCAGTTTTGCTGTGTGTGAGGTAGAAACAGCAGTCACCTCCTTTTCATAATGGTGAATATTCAGCACAATTTTCTTGGTTTCAGCTAAAACAGAGTTAAGTTTCTTCTTAGTAGCAAGTACAGTGCAGTGTTGTGACTTTACTTGGGGAATAACACTGACAATGCAATGATGTATTAGTTGCTTCTTAGGAGCGCTTACTCTGATCAAGGACTTTTCAGTCTCATGTTCTGCCAGTGAGGATGGGCATAAGAAGCTGGGAGGGAGTACAGCCAGGCCAGCTGATCCAACCTAGCCAAAGAGGTATTCCATACCACAGCACGTCATGCTCAGTATATAAGCAGGGGGTTGTTACCTGGAAGAGACTGATTGCTGCTTGGTGATGAGCTGGGCATTGGTCAGTGGGTGGTAAGCAATTGTATGGTGCATCATCTGTTGGATTTTTTTCTGGTGGGGTGGGATCTATTTCTTTCTCTATTTCTTCTTCTTATTATTATTACTACTTTATTACTTTTATTTGAATTATTAAACTAATCTTAACTCATGTTTGTTTTTTTTTTTACTTTTTTCCTTTTTTCCTGTTCTCTTCCCCTTCCCACAAAGAGGGAAACTGAGCAAGCAGCTGCATGTTACTATAGCCTGTTGGACTTAAACTATGACAGTGATGATGAGAGTACTCAAGAGTGAGATAATTACCAGCCTACCTGGAAATAAGCAATCTGGGGCCAAAATATGGCAGATCTCTGACAGTAGATCTCTCCAATTACTCCCTTTCTTTAGGGGAAAGGCAAAGCATGACCTATTGCATTTCCATGAAAATAGTGGAAAGACTGGGTTTATACTTGGGAAAATAATTTTTTTTTTCAGGAGGAACAGGTAATTAAGACAAAAGCTACCAAGTATACAGGCACTTTTTTTTTTTTGTTTGGTTGGTTTGTTTAACAAATGCTCAATACATCACCATGATTATTACTAGGCAGGTGAGGAGGCTGTTGGAGAGCCTTGAATACACTGCAGCTCCCACCTCTACAGATGTCATGTACTCTCTGCAAATGACATGATTTTGCAAAATCCCTACCCTACTAGCTCATGTGCTGTCAGAGTAATGGCCATGACATTCTCAATATTGTCAGCAATAATGCTCCATTGACAAAAATAAAAGAATGAGGGCAACTGCAGCCCCAGGTCTGATAATATTTCCCTTTTTTCCTTTCATAACATGACATGTGATGTCTGTGGTTCTGTGTGTTGCCCTTTCTATGAACAAATTCTCTGGGGGAGCTTACATAACCTTCTGCATGACTGAGTAAGCACCAGTATAGCCACCTAATTGTTTCTACAAGTCAGTTAAACCAATCTGCAATTTGAATTAGATTAATTCTGGCATTTAGATCGTGATTTGCTATTGTAAAACCTAAAAAAAAAAAAAAAAAGAACGAGATCTCAATTCTACCATAACATTTCTTTAGTAAGAGACACATGTGTAGGAAAGCAACTGCAAATTTCATAGTTCTGCTATCTTCCTTCATTTTAATTGCCTATGATGTATTTGCAAACTTTCAGCACCTTAAACCAAAAGAAAAGGTAAAAATTTAGGCTGTTAACTTTTTTCAGATGTGGTTTCATTTTTGTTTTGGTTTTGCTTTTTTTTTAATGTCTAGGCCTGAGGAGAGGAATAGCTTTTTCTTAATTGTTTCTGATTCCAGAGAGAATGGTGGATTGAAATCTAAGCAGTTTAATGTAGTAGAGCCTGATTTCAGATTTGGACAGCTCTGGCATTTTTCCCAGGGCTTGTAGGTGATTTTGTCATCGAGTCAGAAACTGGTACTGTACTTTTGACGCTGCGTATGACATGTAGTGACAGGGCTCTTAAGCAGTAGGAGACATACACCACCAGAGGGTGCCAATTACTTTCTTAATCTCCGAAATAATCTTGTCAGATAAATGCTGCATTATTTACTACGTGGACATGTTCAGAACTTTTGCGCTGGGCATTATGCTGAACTCCAAAGGCATCTGCATAACACCTCTCATGAGCATTAAGTCACGTGAGCCAAAACATGAGCTCACAGCCCTGTGATTAAGGGCTGTGTGACAAAGATCTATGAGCTTGGCTGCCGAGACAGAATCGGGTGCATGAGCCTGTAAGAGATGTTTTAAAGCATATGATATTCCACAGCTGAGAAATCTGCAGGAAAATGGGTGACTAACAAGGTGTGAGGGCACAGAGATGTGTTAGGTAAGCCGTCCTTGCAGAGCAGGCAGAAAATTCCAAGTATAGTATTGTAACTGTGCTATGTTCAGAGAAATTGGTCAACTTTGCATATGATGCTCCCTGCATGGGTGAAATTTAAAATAATGTGATGGCAAGGAGACTTCTTGTTACAGACAATGCACATGATAAGGATCTTCCTTACCCTTTCCTGCCTTATATTGCAGCTGTTCCCTTCTGCAAATGCTCCCAGTATAAACGGCCTTAATGATTCCCTAAACCTCCAAAGAAGCCAATAGGAAACATAGAGAAAGGATCCACTTTGGCTTAAAACATTTGTAATATTGAAGCAGAGTGAAAAATGCAGTGGTGGTCTTATTTTAGTTGTTTTCTATTTTTTGGGGTAGTAGGTTGGCCTTGGCTTACTGCCAGATGCACACCTAGCTTCAATCTCACTCCTACTCAACAAAATGAGTAGAAAACAGGATGGAAAAGCTTATGAGCTTACATAAAGACAGGAATATTGCTTACCAATTACTGTGATGGGCAAAATAGACTCACCTTGTGGAAGATTAATTTAATTTGTTGCTAATGAAAAATAAGTCAATGAAAAATAAAATAAAACAATTAAACATCTTCCTTCCAGACTTCCTTCCTCCCAGCTTCAACCTCACTTCTTCATTCCTGTCTCCTGAACCTCTTTTCCCCACAGTGGTACTGGGCGATAGGGAAAAGGGGTCATGGTTAGTCCATAACAGGTCATCTCTGCTGCTTCTTCTTCCCCATGCTGTTCCCCTACTCCAGTATGTGTCCCTCCCACAGACTGCAGCTTCCTTCAGGTCATGCCCTCCTGATTCAGTGTGGGGTCTTCCCCAGTGTGGATATCTGCTTCACTATAGTCATCTTCAGGGTTGCTGAGGGGCCTCTACTCAGGCGCCTGGAGCACCCTCTCCCCCTTCTCTCATTTTGGTGTTTGTAGGGCTGTTTCTCACAGATTTTTATTACTCCTCTCAATTCCTGTGCAGCATAATTTACCTTTTCTTAAACACATGTTCCCAGAGGCACCACACCCATGACTGAGAGCTCAGCTGTGTTCAGTGCGGGGAACTCCAGCCCCACAAAGGTTGGGAAAAACTACAGCATTTAAATACTAAGATGGAAGGAGAAATGGGGAGAAGACTGAAGGAGAAAGGGACATCTGTGGAGCTCAACAAGAGGCTGAATTTTCCCAGTTGAAAGACAGAGCTGCAGGCACATAGGTCCCACAGAACACCATACTGATCATGCTGTAGCCAACGCTCTTTAAGAGTTTTCTAATGGAGAGACAAATGACCAACAAAAGAAAGCACTTTATAGGCAGAATAATAAATAACTGCCTGATTATTTAATTTCCTCTGGGGGATTATTTTCCCAAAAGAAATAACAGTATCAGTTTATGAGGAAGGTGGAACAAGAAGGAAGGGGACAGAAATTAAACTAAAGACTTCACAGTGAATTAAACTCAAGATGTCTCCATGCCCTGTGGCATCCCAGCCTTGCAGAAATTAGGTTTTTAGCTTTACAGTCTCACCATGAGACACCTTTGTGTTTTACCTTGATGTGCATGAATTTATGTGTCCACTCACATCCCATGCCAAGCCGCTGTCTGACCTAAAGTAATGTTATTGACATCTTCACTTTCCAGCAAATAAGTTTCTTCCTGGATAACAATGGTAAATCAATTAATTGTCTGGTGATTTAGTTTTGAAAGGTTAAGAACTTCTTATAACCAAATGTGTCTGTGATAAGTAGGAAATCTCATTCTTGGCTACCAGAACTGTTAGAGAATAGTTTGGCCCTAACCAAAACACAGCAGAAAAAGATATTTACGGTTGCCTGCTGCAGTAAAATATCTAAGATTTGACTATTTTAACTGTGAAATTTGTCCTATTTTGAATTTGGTAGGACTTCTTACAGCCTTAAAGTAAAGCCACAGTCCTCTGCTAAATCTAGGTCAAAATGATGATAGGAAGAAACTTGCATAACTAATGTGTCTGTACCACATTCTCCTCTGCCTCTAGCTTCAGAAAAGGTGCTGAGGAGTTTCCACGGAGCTGCCTCTGCTCAGAGCTGACCAAGCAGACAGAGGAAATACCTTAGAAAAGAATTGTCTGTATGTGGGGAACTGTTAACTCTTATGTCTCTTTAAAGCACTGTAAGTGCCCATTACTGAGGAAGTCGAGGAGTCAGTTGTTCTCAGGAGGGATATATCAGCATTCACTGCAGTGCTTGTGTTGCAGACCCTGACTTTGTAATGTGATCCATTCCTTTACCAACCCCTATCAGATCTGGAGCTCATGTGATCGAGAATGCCATCAGGAAATATATAGGATCTGCAAAGACAATGGTCTACCTGCTTGTCCTTGATCTCCAAGATAAGTAGGCACAAGATTCCCTTCAGAAAATCTTCATATTTGGTAATTAAAAAGGTGATAAGTTTCTGGCTGTTTCTACTGCACATGAAAATTACTGACATTCTATCTTTTTTTTTTGTTGTTCTTGTTGTTGTTGTTGTCTTTATCATGATGTGCAAATGTTTGGACTGGTAAGAATCTGACATAATGAATTAGACAGATTTTGGTGGGAAATTGACTGTCTGGATTTGCATGGCATTCCAGAGGCACTGGCTGCAGGTTCATTCATATCACACAAAGCTATATCTTTGTTTTCAGAATCTTGGAGACAAGGGGGCCATCTAACAATCTTAAGAGAAACTGAAAAATGGTTCTTGATGATAGTGGGGCTTAAATGAGTTACTGAAGATATTTTGGAGAGTGGAAAAATTACTTTAAGTAGATCACCCATGATTTCTGACCTGACAAGAGTGAAATGTCATATGGAGGAGTTGCAGATTGATTTCAAGTGATTGTCAGTTTGGTTGTGGGTGGGATTACACGTGGAAAAGCATGGCATCCTCCAGTGTTAATGAAATTCCTTTGGTGTTCATGGAAAATGTGGATATTGGTAGTATCTGACTGTAATTTGTTATCTCATTTGTTATTTCTGATGCCTTTTGCTATAAATACAACAATTTAGTAGAAGATGGGTGTTGGGAGAGATGATACTTGGATTTTTCCCTCTTTATACATAATTAGATTATATTAATTCCTTGAAGATTGTGTCAGGTAGAGCTATTTAAAAGGGAGACTGTCCCTTGCCTTCAGTGATTACTGATCCTGGTCAAATACAGGAGAAATAAGAAACTGCAAGAGGTGCTGAGAGGAACTAGAGGACAGTTGTCAGCAGTTCAAGCAGCAAGACTGTGAGGCTTCTGAAAGGAGAAGGGGGAGGGCAGTTTTAGAAGAGAAAGAAGGACTTCTCTAAACTCTTTTTCTAAGCTGTGCAGAGTTTACTGCAGCTCAGAAACTTACTAAGAAACTCAAACTAAGCCTGAAAGCAAACTAACCTAACAGAGATATGAGGCAATGAGTGAGTTGGGTACGAACCCTATCCCTATTGTGCTTGCCCAAGTCACTTTGAATTTTCTTTGTTCTTGGTTTATAGTAAAATAAAATTGGGCTTTCAGAACTTGAAAGTCTTGGTCCTCATGGGGGTCCTATATGGAAGTAGGTCTGAACACATGAACATCTCAGAGCTTTCACCAGCTCAGGAATCCATCACATGTGCTTAGGACAATTGCTGTTTATGATCTTTCTCTCTATGTATTTGACCTCTGCCTATGTTTTGTCTATGTGTCTTTCAATCCTGCTTCCTGTTTTTCATTACAATAGCCATAAAATTGTTCAGCACAACCATCAATTGCATTGTTGTCATACATCCACTGGGCTACAGTGAGATGTTTTCTTTTTTTTTTTTTTTTTTCTTTTTTTATACATGTTCATCAGTATTTGAAACTTAATAATTTCAATTTATGTCAAGTTGCAAAATATTCTAGTGGGATCTTATTTGTGTTTCTGAATTATCTACTGACTTGTCTGAAAACTCAAGAAGACAATGTTCAGTACACAGTTACATTTACTTCATTATACTTAGGATACTCCTTTGTAAAAAAATCTACATTTAATGGAAAGTCTGGGAAACCACAGTGATCCTACAGTGCAATCCAGAAATAATTTTCCAGGAACCTGAATGACAAAAAATTTCAACTCCATTTTCAAATTCATATCATCTCAGACATAAGTGACAAGTGGATAGGTACTATCATATTTTGTTCATATCCTTCTCCAGGTATTTAAGTAGTTCTGAATAAAACATATTCATTTTAATTTACAGAAATAAATCTGAAGATACTTACTTAAATTTTACATGAAAAAAAAAGGTATGAAGAATAAATGTTATCATTTGACAAATATTTTTAGTATTTACTTAAAAATAAAGCAATAAACCCCATAAAATTACAACTTGAGATTAGAAATACCACAGAGCTCTTTCATTTTATACTAAAGTAGCTTCAGTTTTCCAAAGGACTTGATTTCAAGAAAGGATAATTTAAAGTGTCAAACTACAGAGCTGCATTTTAGGCCAAATGCAGAAAATGTAGCACAAAATGTAAATATATTTATGTAATGTGCTCATAAATGATTCAGTGTTTAGACACCAATCTAATTTTGTTTAAACTGTATCACTTTATTGTAGGCTACAAGATTTTGAAGTTTGAATTACATTAATAGGCAATATAGCTTTAGCTTTAGGTGGAGTTTGTTTTCTTGGCTTTACTTTCTGTTATACTTCATTGTGGGGGAAAAAAAAAAAAGCCAACTTTTTCAGGAAGAAAAAATAAAAAGAAATAGAAAAAGATCTTCCTGAGTAAATAACTGTTCCTGGATTTCTTTCCATTTGACAGCCTGTCACTATGATGGTAAATCCCCACTTAGAACAGGTGTTCTAGCTCTCTGTTTGATTTCTCCTGCATTTAGCATTTTCAGGAAAACCTGACCCAAAATAAAAAGATGCCTTTATTAAATTAAAGCCTCTTCAAATTACTCTTCAAATAGAAGTGATAATAATGAAAATAAATTCTAGAAAATGTGATGCACTAATTAAATTGATGCAGTGGTTCTGTGTTTGGTAAGTATGATCTGCTTTTTAATTGTCTGTCTAAGAGTCTCAGGGCCATTAAAGATTCTAACGTGACACATGTTTTGAAAATTTCATCTATTGTATAGATATGGAGTACCAGATCCTTCCACAGGTAAAATAGCTTCAAAGCAAAGAAAGATAAATGCCTGGATGTTTGGCTTTCTTACTGTAAAAGAAAATTTCCCCTTTTGGGAAGATATGCAGTACACTCCCCCCCACCCCACCCCCCATACCCCCCCCATCCTGTAAATTCTAAGCTATGTGTTGTTTTTTGTTTATTTGTTTGGATTTGGGATGGGGAGGGCTTTTCGGTGGTGGTGTTGGGTTTTGATCAGTTTTTCTCTATAGAGTGAAAAACAGCACAAATGGCCAGAGAGTCAGAAGGATGGCCAACATGAAGTCATAATTCATGGTAGAGAGAAGAATAACAATCCGTTAATCTGTGCACGTGTGAACCATCCTGAATGGCCATCCAGGTTAAAAGCTACTGTGCAGAGCTTTCTTACAATTATCTTCAGCTTGGTAGTAAATTTCCTGAAAACCATACTGCCTTCAAGGAGAAGCCAATTATAGTAAGTTCCCCACAGCTGGGCTTTCAGAGTATGGACAATAACTTTTGAGGTGGATAAAAACTTTGCAGTGGGAAAGAGCTCTGGCTATCTATTTCCCCAGTCATGTGCAGAAGGAGGCTGGAGGTCAGGGTTGTTGGGGGATGGTTCTCTTACCTAATAAATTTCTTTCAGTTTGACATGATGTTTTCCTTTTATCCCTTTGCATAGATTTTGTTCGATTTAATTTACTTGTCATTGGGAAGGAAGAACTGCTAATTTCTGAGTATCCAGTCTAAGAGATAAAGATGTGTTTCAATACTGAATCACAAGAATTGATAATTTTAATACAATTTCCAGCCATTTATTAAAGCTAATACAGGCAAGCTATAATGCTTTTCACTTCTTAAATGTCTTTAATGTCTTAAACAGTGTACCACTATAAATATCTAGAAAGGTTATACTTGTTCTGGAAAAAAAATGCATGCTTGTTTTGTTTTGAGCTAAGGAATAATGCTGGCATAGGAGTAAATAGATGTATTAGGCCCCAGGAAGCCCTGGAGAAATGAGATTGTAGCCTCTTCACAATACAGTGAACTCTAGCTAGATTTTAGATGAAAGAGGATATATCTATAAAAGTGAGGGCACACTGCCTTTGGCTCCTTGTTATCATCAGAAAACACAGACACCTGAAGTGTGTCTTTGTCTTACGTGTTTAAGCTTGTTTTATTAACATTTTTAATTTGCAGTTTTCTATTCAGTACCACTTGAGTTCTCAGCAGATGTTTTCTGTTGAAGTATCTTCACTCATTTTTTGCTTTTACTTTGCAAACTGATGATATTTTCTTAAGTGAATTAAAATATATGACATTGTATACTGTAAGAAAATGGAATTTATTACTTGGTGATCCATTGGATAAGCTTGTTACTATGTTCTTTGACATAATGAAATGTATATTCTTGTTTCTTATCCTTGCTAATGTTCAGTTTTCAATTCTTTAGCGTGAATGTTTTATCGCACTGCAGAATAGCCTTCCTTTTCACTCATCTTATTGCTTGGAAGTGGTTCTCCAGCATTTCTGAACCATGAGATCAGCAGAAGTGGAAGCTACTGAAAAGCTTCTTTTGCTTTCAAAACCACTCGTATTTTTACTTGCTTTTAGAAGGTTTCCTTATACTCAATATTCTCAATGTTTTGCTGCTCCTGGTGAGCAAAACAGGAGGCTGACTATATGGAATTGTTCTGAAGAAAATTATGTGGCTACACCACTCACTGGAGTCATGTTTTCTATAAAATAGTCTCAATAATGGAATAGGAATTTGCCTTACATATGAGAAATTTCAGTTAAAATCTAAGTATCATGCAGAAAAAATTTTACTTTTAAAAATTTAGCCATCCAAATAAAGATCTATTATTTTGATTTTTTAACATTTTATGTTTGTATTGCAATACCTTAAATGTTTCTGGAAGGGAAAGAGAAAATTTCAGCAGAGTTTTTTCTCTCATCTGCAGGTTTCATCCATTTAGATGGAGGTGAAATCTCCTCTTGTAAATCAGGTTGTCTGCAGTGGCTTTCCCTTTCTACTCTTGTCCCAGCTTGAGCTCCTTGTGTACTCAGAACTGTACAAAATATTTCACTGGCAGTTCTGAAAGGTCCTTGTGCAACGGCTGCACTTATACTATGAATATTGTGTTTGTTTTCATTCCATTGTCTCTCCCTCTGAAATAACCAAAAAAAATGTCCCTTGTGATTTCAGTTATTCAGAACCAAATAAAATACCTTTATAGGTCTCTTTTGTAGATCTGTTTTCCTGAATTCAAGCTTGAAGTCTTTGAAGACCACCTCCAGCAGTATGAAACATTTCATAAGGAGAAATCTCGTTCTTTTATTTTCCTGTTATATTTTTATGCTCCCAGCATTTTAATTACAGTCTGGTTATTACCGCTTTTTCTCTTGTTCCTTAAAATGAAATCTGTGGGAGTGAAAATAATTGGAAGCATGACAAACCTCAAAAGATACTGAAACTAAAACTATGATCTTCTGTTTGTTTCTTTCTGTAGATTCTTAAATCTGATAGGCAGCAACTTCAGACATTAACATCTGACTAGGCAGAATACTCCTGACATTTGAAGACATCATAAATAACCATTTAACATAATAGGCTTCAGAGATTTGAACAATTTCTGAATAAAATTGTATAAGTTTCAAAATTGAATGTGGCAGTTTCACTTGTTTGCTCTGGTTTATTCTAAAATGTAATTTCAATTTCATCTTGAGACTTAGAGACAGACATTATTTATTATGAAAAGCTATTTAAGACTTTTTTTTTTTTTGAAACAAAGACATTTGCTAGAGTGGTATGAATTGAGCTTTGCCACCCTATATAAGGTCCAATACTCCAGAAATAGCTGGGGTGTATGTAAAGCTTGTACTCCAACAGCTTTTAGCAGTTGTGCTAGACTGTGTTTTGTCTAATTTATTGTATCATAGAGTTGGTTGTCTTCTCCGCAGCTAGTAGCATGTTAACATTTTCATGGTACAGGGTTAATGAGCCTTGTCATATAGCTGCCTAAAATCCCATTACACATATGCTATTATTAAAACATCTCTTCTCACGGTCAAAACAATTATCTCTGAAAGAGCTACAACAAGAGAATACATTATATATTAACAGTGCTAGTTTTGCTAAGAGATGTTATAATACCATATATATGAAAAGAAATAAACATTATGCAAAGTCTTTAATTAACACAATTGCTTTTAAGTGTTGATAGTTAGGAATATGAAAAGAAATAAACATTATGCAAAGTCTTTAATTAACACAATTACTTTTAAGTGTTGATAGTTAGGATTAATGATGTTGGTTATAAAGTGCCATATTTTTTTTCTGCCACATATATGGAGTTTAGAATCTGAGCACTGGGGGGTTGACCTTAATTTTCCCCAGGACATTTTGTTGACTCAGACTCCTTCCATCTTCATGCCAGAATGACACAAATGTTATTTTTTTCTTTTTTTTGTTTGTTTGCTTTCTCTACCAAACTTTGCACTTAAATTGACATTATTTGCAGTTTATACTGCTTTCAGCTACAGTATCTTAGTGTAACATTTGTACTCATTCTTGAATTTTAATGTTTTGGATTAGAGGATAAGAAAAAGAAGAAAAAAAAAAAAAGGAAAGAAATTGTCCATGTAACCCCAGATAATTATGAGTATTACTAAACTAAGTTCCAGTGAGCTGTTAGTATTTTCTGAAGGAAGAAGAAGAGCACATGGAAGAACCTTCTTTAAGACCACTCTAACAATGCCAACCCTTAATGTGCTTATGTTCGGTTTCTATTGAGCGCCATAGTATTCAGCATATAAATGCTCAATGGAGACAAAGGGAGAAGTGTTACAAGCTAAAAGTTCTACTTTTTTCTTACCACAACTTTAAGGATGGTACTCAAATGAATAATGGAAGAGAACCCATGCCAGCCTGTTCTAATGCATAACTTAACCCCACCTTATGGCTGTTCTGCGAAAATAGCACTGAAGGGTTCAGTCATGAAAAATGCAAGCTACCACCTACTTCATAATATCTCTTCTGAAGATATCAAGTCTCAGTTGTTATCCATGAAATGTGAGGCCTAACCCAACAAACTGTGACTCTGTTATGGCGACGTGTTGGAGATAAACATGGATGTCAGTCTCTTGCGTTTTCTCAGTAGTTTAGTCTTGAAGTGAAGGACAGGTGGGTTTTCTGTTCTCTTTGTATTGCACCTCTGAGCTCTACAATAGTGATTTATAATTCATGAGTCAAATAATGTGACCTCTCTGTCCTGGTTATTTATAGAACTGACTCAATTTTTTGATAAGTATTTTAAATTAATAATGTAAAAATCTATTGATTTTATTTATGTGTTCCATTTAATATACAGGAATAATTGTTGGGACATTTATGGAGCAGTAAAAATAACTCAAAAGGGATAGATGATGGCTTACATTTAAAGTCTGCACTGGAAAGGAGTTTGAATTGTTTAAATATTATTTTCCTTAATAATTTTATAAGTTTTATTTAAATATTGTTTATAGAAACTGTGGGCTCCTTGAAGAAAACCAGTACCAGATCTGATTTAAGTCAAAGAGCAGCTAGATAATGTTCCATATTCTGAAAAATTGTAATTTCAGGTGTTTTTAAGTAGGAATGTTATTTTGGCCTCCTTGGTGCTTGAGTCCATAAGAGCGTCTATTAGCCAAAATGATTTTTCAGCCTTCTTGGCTTTACCCATTCGTCTCTGAACATTGAAGTTAGAGTTAGTACAGCATGCTAATTGTATTAATTGTATTGTAGGAGGAGTAAATCTTAACCTGTGTTGCTGTTGTGATTATGTATTTGAACATATGTAAGTTTAGTAATGAATATTTTGCAAGAAATTACTGAGAGCAAAATAAATAGCTCTAAAGTGAACGTGTTTCAGTTAAAAGTTAACGTGGTCCATTTCTGTAATTTCTGAATGATCTGTATTGCTTTGTGACCTACCTTACACTCCTTGAAAACCAATCAACCTGAGTCTAAAAGCCTCAAAATGCAAATTCTAGTACTTTTTTGTGGGCCAAATTCAAATTAAGGGCAAACCTCGTGTAGTAAACTCAGGAGAATTCTGCAAAGAGAAGAAATTTAAATGTAGGTCAATCTTTTATTTGCTTCAGAACATATTATCTATTGCAACATTAATTTGCAGACCGTAACAATAACTACTAGTTTCCCATAATGGTGTTCTCTCTAAATTCTATTACAATAGTTAGCTAAAGCTAGTCACATCTTTTAATTTTATGAGCTCCACTGAAGATGTTTTTGCTCCTTCCTTCAGCATAAATGCAACTGTTAAAAGTACAGAAGGTTATATCAAAAAATGCTTTATCTTCAGATAGTAGGGTAATGAGTTACACATAGTTTTATGGAGCTGCTTTTCCTGCCTGTCACTGGAGTTTATGCTGTTTTTTGGAGACGCTCAAATCGCTAAATGTGAATCTGAGATTTTACTGCGAGTAGTAAAACTACACTTGAAGTTATTATTTGTATTCTAAATAACTAAATCTCTTTTGATGACCTTTTATCTGGAGTTTATGTGCATGGGGGGGGAAGGTTTGTTTATTTTTATTTTGTGTCTTCTCAAAAAAAATGTAATGATGTACTTATATGTGCTAGAAAATGCACTTTGAGCATTACCACCCTGGTTATCAGCGTGGCACAGCCATAGACTTTCTGGTAACCAGTCAGGTTCCTGTAGGATTCACTTAAAGTATCTTACTTGTTCCTTTAGATTCATAATGTATAAATATATTTCTAATTTTCTTTGCTCTTGCTAAATTATATGCTATTTGAAAGGCTTTTTAATCTTGCAGTGACTAAATACATTACACATCAATATCTTAGAATGCCTACCAAGGGGAATGCATTCAGTGTCTTATTTTTACATGGTGCAAAGGAGAGGGTTTTGATATTTCTGATACTTAAGAGAGAAGAAAAGGAAATATTTTGATTTGTAACCACACTTGTTCCATGTGTTTTAGTCTATAAAGGCCCTGTTAAAATTACAGGTAAGACAATGTTATCCCATCATGAGCGCTGGAAAGAACAAATCTGATTACAACCTTTCTTATCTTTCTTATTGCTATTGCACTAATAACAATGGATGTTTTGTTTCATTAATGTTACACAGTCGAAAGACATTTTCACTCCAGGGGTAGATTCTTGAGTCAATTCTAGGGCTGAGAGATGTGAATGCAGCATCTCTGAGAACCACAAATTTGTTATATGTACTACTAGTATACACCATTATGTCTTCTGTGTACTTTTTAAAAATAAGTGTAAATAAGTATGATCAGCACTGCTAAATAGTGGGCCTCTTTTTTTTTTTTTTTTTTTTTTTTTTTTTT
>JASSUY010022534.1:0-22111 GCA_032466535.1 Forpus xanthops
TGCTACCACCAATAATAATACAAGAGAAAATACAAGGAAAGAGAACACAACAGATCTTCACCTGATACCTAGCCATGCCACTCAGTGTCTCCCCATCACCTGATACCAAGCTTGACTACACAGTGCACCCCATCACCTCATACAAATCCTGGTCATGCCGTGCACCTCTGTGCACCACCACCCTTCTCTGCTCTGTGTTTCTATATCCTGGGCATGACATGCTGTGGTTAGTATGGGTCGGCGAGATGAGACGAGGTCCTTACTTTGACCAAATATGATTTATGGAAAAAGAAATTTTAGCACTTGTGATATGGCACGTAGTGCTAATTTTTAACAAATGATATTTTGAAACTGATTAGATTTATATGTGTATTTTATGACGTGGAGAAGGTGGTGCAAAATGTTGGGATGTTATTGAAATGTATTTGTGAGTTTAAAAAGAAGATAGTTTTTATGAGGGATTTCACATTTTTGAGTGTGAGATTTTTGGGGTTTATTAGGGTTTTTCTTTTTTTGGTTTTAAGTACTCTATTTTTGAATACCAGAATGCTGTTTTGTGAAAGGTGAATTCTGTCTGTCTTCACACTTCATTGACTTTGCTGCAATTCTGAATAGTTATCTGCAAAAACATCCTCAATTAATGTACAATCCTGAAATTTTATAAACTGAAAAGCCATTTATTATATTATTTCTGCATTTTATGTATTTATATTTTTAGCACCTGTTCAGAACTGTTCTTTTAAGGAACATGGAAGGAAGTGCTCTAAGCAGCTTTGTTTTGATTCCATATGTTGGTTAAGTTTTCTGGTATGGCAATGAATTTCTCCTTGTAAAGAAATACATATCTTGGGGAAAGTAAATATTGTTATTTTTTAAGTGAAATTTTGAGACACTCGCATCAAGACTTTATAAGTATGGAAGTCAGCAGCATATGTACAATTAGCCTATAGATAAGCAGTTTGTCTTCTGGGAAAGGATGGAGCATTGCCGAGTGGTTTCTGAGAACCAGGGAGTGTTCAATACATAATGTATGGTGGCAGAGAAAAAGGAAGAGGAACATAACAAAAATATAATGCCAGATTAAAATTTCTGTATTCTAAATAGAAGTGACTTACGTCCATACAAACGTAATGCACAATGTATAAAAATCAGTTGCTGCTCTTAAATAGCATGTAAGGTTGCATCATGTTTTCATGAGGATTTCTGTTTGCCAAAACATTTAATGCATTGCAATTAATACCATAAGGCACATTATACACTCTTTGATTGATACTATCTAGTAGAAATAGTAAATGCATCTAGTAATGCTTCTGATGCCTCCCTATTCTTAGTATGACCAATGAGAAGACATTGTGCATGTATTAGAAACCTACTGTACTACCAATTCCCTTTTTTTTTTCTGGCTGAAGTAATAGAAACTGAAATCACCCCCTTCATTTATAGGCCAGGTTCAGAACCTGAATGTAAAATCACTAAAGGTTTTGGGTATTTGTGGCTGAAGTGCTTTAGAGATACACTAGTAATGCAGATGTACATAAAAATGGCAGTTTGTGTTTCTATATTCTCTAGCTTTTAATCTCTTCAGCTTGGAAAAATCTCATGTTGGTGTTATATAGTGTAGGATTTTAATGCCTGAAGTTAAAAAAGAAAATCTTCAGTTGTTTTTTCACTATCTAAATATTTTTAAAGGAGATTTTCAATTGCTAAAATGAATATAGGACTTGAACTATAGCTGCAGTTCCTCTGAAGTAAAGGGGAATAAATACAAGAAACTTTAAGGAAACAATAGAGGTATTTACTCCTGTGTTTCAGTGAGTAAGTACCCAGCAGGCCAAAGAAAAATTACTAATGAATTGTGAGCAAATTAACTGCAGTATTGAATTAAAGTTCGTAAGTACAAAAGAGAAATAAGGGGAAATTAAGGATATTTACAGCATTTGTGCTTTGATGTGGCTAAGATGAAATTTTAACTTTTAATATTCATTCTAGAGATTTTTAGGATACTACCCTTTGTATGTCATGGAATAGCCTTCAGACTGCTACAAAGTGGTTGGAATTAGTCCATATAGACACATAATCGTAGATTTTGGCCAGGACAGTAGTGAAGAAAAAGTGTAAAAAGCAGTCTTAGTGAATTTTGTATGTTGCATGTGAAGATAGAATGGACACAGGACGAGGTTCTGTGCTCAGAGTAATGGGGGATTGCCTTTTCTTTACATTTACCAGGTGTGCCTGCCTAAAAGTTAAGGTAAGACAGCATTCCTTGTGATTACACACTAGGGGGTGATGTGAACTGCCTAGAAAAAAGCATCTGCAAGGTTACGCCTTCAGTATCTTCCCAATGTTGTTAAAACTTTACCTCTCAAACTGAGTTCTGCTCTTACCGTTTCTGTTAATCTTTTAAATTGCATAGCTCAAAGTGTGTGGATGCTGAGACTTTCAGGATTTACCATGAAGGTAATACTGAAATTATGATGGAATAAAAGGAAAATCAGCAGTAGGAGTAGCAAAATAAAAGTAGCAATATGAATAAAACAGGACAGTAGTGGAAGCATGAAGTAATTCCCATAATGGGATTTGTAAGGAGGTCCAGAGGTCAGCAGACACTGAACAAATATGAAATCTTACATTTCGTTCAATTATAATACTGACTTGAAAGTACAGCTCTATAATACAATTCTCATGCACAAGAGAACCAGAATTTGTTCAAGAATACATAGCTCAAAGTGTCTTGATACTGAGACTTTACCATGAAGTATCTTGGCTTCACCAAGGGCAGATCCTGCCTGACCAACCTAGTGCCCTTCTATGATTAAATTACTACATTAGTGGACAAACAGCAGGCTACAGATGTTGTCTGTCTGGACTTCTGTAAAGCCTTTGACAGAGGCTCCCACAACATCCTTCTCTCCAAACTGGGGAGATACGGATTTGAAGGGTGGACTTTTGTCAAACACAAGGTTCCATATCATTCTATGATGTTTCTACGATCTCCCTGGAGAATTTTCAGCATTGTGTTATAAAATGTTTGAGTGCAGTTGGCAGAAAATTAAATGATAGACAATCCTTTATGTTTGGAATGTTTATCAAAGTTACTCTTTTTAAAACAAAAAAACCCCTCAGTTTCACCATTGTCCCCAGCCCCTATTTTTATAGCAGTATTTTAGTCAGAAATAGGTAGAGTCTTGGCCTATAGTTAACAGAGCTTGAAATAACATGCCACTGCCATGAATCCAGTGGTAGATTTTCAAACTTAGTTTTGAAGGAGGTGTGATGAACATAGGAGGTTGTGCACTGTCTGTAATGGGTGCTTTTGTTTCGGCCATCTGCAACACTGTCCTTGTATTGAAACAAGTACTTAGGAGCAGATGAAAGCTGAATGGCAGTGATGAGTTACGGCTATGGGTTTATTTACTGAATAAACTTTAATTGCTGCTGTTATAATTAATTAACACTGGTGTAAAACTAGAACATTTATTGAGTATCATAATTGAATCGTGTGGTTTGTGTTTCTTACCTATGATGGGTTCTGTGTAGATCAGCTTAGGAGTAAGGGGTTTCTAACTACGGATTTGGGAACTATGAAACAGAGCACATGTATGGGAGTAATGTTATTACTTGAGTGTAATGGAAGTTTTCATCACCTGTGCTCAGCTTAAGAGGCAGACTTCCTCTAAGACTGAAGTGCTTTAATTCTAATTCAGATCTAGCTGTCAACAGCTACTACACAGGTGTATAATGAAGCATCAGTACTTCAGAACAGACCAATTCCCACAGGGAGGTGTGGACGAAGTAGTTAGATTTCCTTGGGGGTGCTTGACATATTCGGAACCTCTCATCCCAATTGTAGATGTGCTTAAAATTTGAAAATCTGTGGAGTTTTTAGTTCAGTCTTAAAGCTACAGCATTAAAATCATGTTAAGATTTCTCAGTCATCGGAGTAGGATGGGGTAGATACTGTGGTAAGCAAGTAAGAAAATGCTACTGTCAAGCTAAACAAAAGAACATCTTGATTTTCCTTTTACACTAATTGATACTAAGTGCTATGATAGTACTTGCCAGATCTTCTTGTATCTCTTTTCTTGTTTCAAAACAATTAGACTTATAAGTCTTAACATAATCAAAATGGAATTGATGGAGATTTCAATTTCCAGTCCCTCAACAGACACATTTGCATTTGAAAATAAAATGTTAACCAGGTGAATGTCTGTCTAAGGCTATGATCATCCTTGTTTCCTTGAGTGCTCACAGTCATGAAAGCTAATGGACTGCGACACTGGAGACTGAAGTTTCTACATTTACCGGGGCTTTTTCCAGACTGAGCTTCTCTACTGTTGCTATTTGTTTTGTTTTCCTTAAAAATAAACCCATTTGGATGTGAAGTTGATGCTTTAGGCAGAGGCTGTCCAAAATGAAACAAGTTTGCTTTATTAAAATGTATAGCTTATGGTTTTCCATGTAGGTGCAGACAGGTTGGTTTAGCCTGCTTTATTCATATCTTTCGATTTCAAAATTAATGCAGAAACAGGGGTTATTTTTAAGCTTTTCCATTAATTTCTTCTATTGAAAAGGGCAAGTCTTTCAGATGCCAGGACTTTGAAAACAACCAAATAATAAGAAAAAAATAAACCCATCACACTGTTATTTAGAACTGCATGCCAAGTTATCCCACATCCTAGAAGTACAGGGTTAAGAATATTTTACTTCCTACTTGCAAAGTTTTCTTCAGCAGATGAAAGCTGATCATTTTCTAATACCAACTTCTGGTCAGTGGCTGATCTTTTGCTACCAACTGGACTTTTTGTTCTTGGTGTTTGGGTAATATGGATTAGGATCTGCTTGTTGCTTTTGTTGTTTTCAGGCTCACTGTGTCATTAATGGTCTTAATATCATTAAATTGCAATTAAACAGTGCCTTATTATTGATATGCTCTTGTATGCTTTGTGGAATGCGTAGTAGTTACTTACCTGAACAGGACATTCTTACCCATTTTATCTGATATTTTAGAGAAGGACTCTGGCACCAAATGTTTGGTAAGCAAACCAAACCTCATCACCATGTGAGTTAGTAGTGTCTCTAGCTTCTGAAGACCATAGAGGTCTGAGGGGAGCAGCTAGCTGCTGCTTCTTTGGTGTAGCAGTGTGGTACTCCTGAGGTAGGCACATCAACTCATTCAGATGACTTTTTTGTTCTCATTTGTAGAGTAGTTACAGTTTTTTGTTGGCTTTATTTGAATTAAAATGTTAGAGGTTTTTAACTTCAAATCAGTGAAGTCCCCGCACTTCTCTTGGATATTTGGTTCTTTTCCATGTGGTTCAGTTATGGATTAAAAGTACTGGAAAAACAAACCTTGTAATTCCACTGTCTGAACATCTGTAAATCAACTTTTAAGACATCTTTAAATTGGTCAGCAAAGTTGTACAGGAATTGTTGGCTGCCAGGTACTATAGTGCTTTCCAAAGTACTGTTATGTTAAGATACCCCTCCCTGTGAAGATACCTTTGTAGAATACATGCATATTTATACAGCTGCTTTCAAAAGTAGAGGTGCCATCAACCAGAAAATGAGGAGCACTTGTTTCACCCAATCAGAAATATTTCTAGTGCAGTTCTGTGTAGTTTTTCAAACTGTTATGTAGGATCCTTTAATTACTCCTCAGTACAGTATTAACTGCAGCGTTACTGGCTGGCTTCAGGGGAGTTAGGGAGGCAAGGCCGCTTTTTCCTAGGCTTTGAACAGTGTTTAAATGGATCACTTACCTCTCAGAAGAAAGATAGTGGCAGGGAAAGGGCAAACAAGACAACAGTAAATGAAGGAAGATTGTTGGCCACTGAGATCACTAAGAGTTTTCTGTTCAAAACTAACTTCCCTGGGTTTCTGAGTAGTCAGGGACAAAATAGAGCTGGGGGGTGGGGGGAAGTTATAATGCTGTATCCTGATGTGTACTGACAAGCAGTCAGTCATGCGTGGAACTCTGTGCCTCAGAAAATAGAGCAGTAATGCTTGATTTGATAGTTTCTAGGGACTGATCTTAACTCATCAGCTACATAAAGGCATATGGGTTTACACTGCTTGTATGATAATTGGTACCGTTGACACTGATGTCCTTCCACCCCATTTTGTGTTGCATGTTGTTATAGTATAAAGCAGAAACTGTGATGTATGCTTCAGGTATTTAAAGTATTCTGTGTCTGACAGTGCAGTGCGTGTCACAGCCTGGTGTAATGGGGCACTTTACACTTACTGTAGGATAGTGTACTTGAATGTGCTTTTTGTATGAGTATCTGTGACACGTCTGTGCAGTTATGACTCCAATTCAGGATAGCTAAACGAATAACTGTGGCCATTGATTAGGAAATTTGTGTTGAGAGAAGGATCAACGATAGAAAAGGACTTGTATTTTTTTCTGTATTGTTATCTTCCAGGTAACTGTAATTGTTTAATACACATATGCTTTAACATATGACAAATCTTGAAAAGGAAGCTTTGTTCGAGTGCAAGAAGTGGCTCTGGTAGTGCTGAAGGTCATGTTGGGGAGAAACAGCTTTTGTTCTATGCTTTTGCCATTTCTTTTCCAATCCTTTTCTTTGGGACAGATTGAACAAAGCACTCTATAAAAAGCAGGGAGAGTGAGAGTACAAAGTCCAAATGGAAAGGACGTACCAATGAAGCTCATTATCACATAGCAGCCGTTATAACTTAGGTTAGAACTGGCGCTCTGAAAGGCTTATTATGTGTAATTGTGATAATAAATCACAGTAAATTTCCCTAGCATTTAAACCAATTTTTAAATATTGTACTTGTGTAAGGTTTTTTTTTTTTGAAAGTGCTGTGGGAATGATTTAATGCTAAAGTGAGGTTGGGTACTTTTAATGAGCTGGGAGTACGTGCAGGGCGGTTTGGTGGTATCTCAGTTTTTGGAGATTACTTGGATCTGTTAATTAATACAGCCTTGTGAGACCTTCTTGTGAAGATTAATGGGTTCCCTGAAGAATAATGTTCCGAATGCTAGAGATCTGTAAGACTTTTGAGACTAGTGCTTTTTTAAATTATGCTGAAGTTTACTAGATTAAACATTATCTGTTGTTGGGAGAAGGACAAATTCACAACAGCCATGGTAAAGATTAATCACCTACTTATTTTATTTTTCCTATCTATACAAAATACATAAATTAAAGAATATTTAGATAACATTAAGATTTAGAAATAACTAAATGGGAGGGAAATGTTTCAAAATCAATCCTAAGAGGGTCAACTCACGCAAGAAGAGAGTCATACCATGCCTCACGTGGGGCGTTGTCTTCTCTCCATCTAGGCATCTGGTAGCCTTCATAACTTAGGGGGTTTTGAATCTGTGTTAGTCTTGATCAGGCTGACAAAGGGAGTGATACTGGAGGCAGCTGGAACAAGAAACAGGGCCTTTGCTAAAAATTGTGGGTCTTTTTCCTCACTTTCAGGAAATTAAATGATGTAGACTTACTTGACCTCTGCGTTGAATCAGCGTCTTTGCAGAAAGATTACCACTTGGAACAAGAGCACACATCAGTACTCTTTATCTGTCATAAACTAAGCAGTCTTCCAATCCTTAATTTACTGTTAAATAGACAGTGAATTGTTGATGTGATCTTTAAATCCATCCACATTACTGTAATCATGCCTTTGATCTGTGCTCTCATCACTTCGAGACTGTCATCACTGTTGTCTTTGGAACACCCATGTAGTTTAATGTAATGGCAGCTTTTTTATCACACAGAGAATACCTGAACAATGCTCAGAGGCATGTATTACAGCATCTTTCAAACTTTCTGTTCTTTACTTTTGCTGTTTATTGTCAAAGCCATATATATCAATCCTTCTGGCCTTCCACTTTGTGTCTCATTTTGAAGCTTTAGCAAAATCTTGTGTGCTAGTCTGCAAAGGTGGTTTGCTTTTCATTTTTGATGTCTCAAGTTTTCATGTGGACTACATGTCAAGCAATTCAATTTATTTTAGCCTAGTTTAGAATGAACTTTGAAGACACTATTGCCTCTTGATTTTTCTATTGTGTAAAACCTCTTTGTGACTCTTTCTATGGCCCTTTTTTCCCTTTTTGTTTGGAAATTAAAGGAACTTGAATAGTTCAATTTACATGTCCTTCTTCTGTGACTGGTTTCCCTCTCTTGTTGAGGTCAGGACAGTTCTGAGTTAGGATGCTGTTCTGCAGAGAAGAACAAGGAGCAGTGATGGATATGGCTGTAACAAGTATAAGCACCTTATTAAAACTGAGTCAGGGTTGTGGGGGTTTTAGCATTAATTTTGCGCTGGGAGCTGCTCTTGCATTCCTTTCTGGCTTGGAAATTAATTTTGTTCTGGTGTACTTTGGAGCAGACATTGACGGATGCTTATCAGTTTAAAAGCTATTTTTAAAGATAAAAGATAACCCTTTGAGCTGTGCTACATTTGCTGAAATGAAGTCATCTGAGGCTCTTTCCTCAGGTACTGTCAGTAGCTTTCATACTCTTAATTTAGAACTATGGTTTAACTTTTATCACAGAATGTAGAATTTAGTTTGTGCGCTAACTTTGATTTTGTGACCCGCCTGTACCATCAGCAGAACCTTACAGTCGAGGGAAGGATTTCAAATGAATGGATCCAGTTTTAAGCTTGATTTAAGATGTTAATTTGCCGTGAAATTCATGTTTTTAGACCTTTGCAAGTCTTAAATACCTGCTGCTTCCTGAGCAATTTGCTCTTTTACTGCATGGCCTGACTGACAGTCCTTACCCTGTGTGACAGGTACAATCAGGGAGTACTTTTTTCTGGGTCAGGAGGCCCCAGCTTTAATACAGTCTTCATTCCGTGCTGTTATAAACCCCATGGAGTGTTTTATACTTCTTACTGCATTTGAAAGTAATAGAATAACATTAGTGGAAGGTGATTGGATGATAAATGAAAGCTCTTTCATTATAAAAACTGGATGTTCGAGGCATTTAGGAACTTGTGTGAATTAAATGATACAAAAGGTACATGAGTTGAGAAATCTCACCTCTTTCCCTGAGAAAATGGAAAAGCTTACAAAATTCAGGTGATAAAATATCTGTTAACTCTACATACTTTAGCTTTTGCATTCTGAATATTTATACAGCTTTTCTGTGTGGAGTATCTTGCTTGTCTAATGGGATGTGGTTTTGAAGGGGAAGAAGGTTTGGTGAAGGCACTATAATACTTACTAATACGAAAGTTCTGCTTAGTTTAATTAAAATGAAAGTCATCCCAGGCCTCATATCTGAAGGCGTGCGCTTGCAGATGAAAGATGCCTGTTGCTTTTGAAATGGTGGCAGTGGCTTGAAGAAGCAGAATTGTTTGTTCTGTCAGAACAGACAGAGGCAGAATTGTCTGTTCCCTACTCAGTAGCATGTGTCAGGAACTTGAGGTCCGAAATAAGTTGTTCTACTTATAGTCTATCAACTCATATATCAGAGATTATTTGAAGTAAGCTAATTCTAGTGTTGGTGATTCTTATATGACAAGTTTAATGGGATTGGCTTGAGTTTTGCCTTCTTTTTGGTCTTATTTTACATGAGTATGAGACTGAATACATGAGAATCCTTTCTTCTAGTAAAAAACCTGTAATCAACAAAACCCACAACCAATGAAAGTAAGTTGCTGTGGAGAGCATTGCAAAACTAGGGGAATGGTTTTTTTTTCTCTGTTTGCTTTTAAAGTCTATCATTGTAATTCTAACTTTGATTGTAGAACTAGACAGCATTTCTGCCAGCAGTTCACTTTAGCTGTGGACTTCTCATTGTGTTTGAAATTCAAACTTGTGTTTTCCTGTTTCAAAGTCTTTAATGTTTTGATGGCATATCTTTCGGCTATAGCTCTTTTTCTGCCCTATTGATTCCTTTGAGTTTCATGTATTGTTTCTTTTCCTCCCACGTGAGTAAACATTTTTTACTTTCTAATGAACTCATGTTATATTTTAATCTGTATGAGTTTGTTGTGGTGTTTTCTTAAGCTTTTTCGAGGTTGGTTGCTTTTGAGTTTTGTAAGGTTATGTGTGTATTTGTGTTTTATAAAAACCACTGAGTATAAACCACAGCTGTCTCCCTTAGCACTACTAAAGTCAGTTTAATTATAGTTTGGGGTACGTTGCCAGAACATTGGTTTGTTGTTAAACCTGTGCCATCTCAATAAGTGGATATGTGAAAATTGATTTCATTTTTCACTTGGGTTTTTATTTGTTATTATTAGTTTTTTGTTTGTTTTCATTGAAAGGGCCTGACTTGATAGAGCTTGGATAAAGAAACAGTAAACCTTGGCAGTGCGACCTTTTCCTTTGCTACTTATTCTTTCTATTACTGATGTTTAACCCAGAAGTACAAAGTAATACAATGTAGTCTAGGTTTTTACAGAAAAGTCACTTAATTTTTCAATTATCTTCTAAATCTCTATGCATTCAAGTTTTGAACATGCTTATAATAAGCATTTTAGATAGTCGTTGCTGGATTAAACAGTAAGAACTTGACTGTATGCATTTCATAGTTAAGTAAATTAAATGGAATTTGGAATAATTCACTAAAGTAAAAATGATCTCATTCCTGTTGAACATTTGAAGGTAGGTTTTCAGTAATGCCATGCTTTCACTTAACAACTTAATGCCTTTCTGCTTACCCAAAAACTCAATGGCAAATGGTGGATTTGCAGTCTTTTCTTACTTTATGTTGTGCCATTATCAGAATTTTATTCTATCACAATGACATTTCTTGCATGGTGCAATAACCTCAGTCAGCAGGAAATGCACAAAGTAAATAATTGCAACTTCTCCATTAGCATAGTATAGTTCTGTCTGCTACAAGCTGAATAAAATGAGAATTAATGGAGTTACAGGCAAAAGCCCCAGAGCAATAATTATTTGGGTATATTAAATTAACCAGTAATTGCATTAAAATCAAGTCACAGTCCTGACTTAATTCACAATACTTATTGCTGAAGTGCAGACCGTGGTATTTCTTTTGTTCTTGGGGAATGGACCTTGATTCATGGTTTAGTGTGAGGTGTCCCTGCCCAGAGCAGGGGGGTTGGAACTAGATGATCTTGAGGTCCTTTCCAACCCTATCTATTCTATGATTCTATGTTCCACTCCGCAGTGTGACCTTACTTTCAGTTAGTTACCACCTGTAATCGTAACACCGACAGCAAAGTAACACCTTAATGCCAAAGCTGTACCTAGGGTAAAATCCTACTTTGGACAAGAATATTTCAACATTAGATGCACAATAAGTGGGATTATTTTTCCTGAATTCACTGAGGTTGAAAATCCAAGCCAGCTTTCTAGGCCAGCACATGACAGGATGAGGTAGCTTCTGAAGGCATCTGCTGCTTTGTAATGAGGTGTGGTGAGTGCTTTACCGTGCATTTCTGAGCTGTAGTTCTCTGCAAAGGCAAGTAACTCAGAGGGCAGAAGCAGTGCAGTCTACAGCTGCTCCAAAGCAAACATAATGGTGCACCAGCACTGGGACTATGGACAGACTCCTGAGTGGGTCACCTCTGCTTAAACACCATTGTTCAGGAGAGGGCAGTGCCCTGCATCCTTTCTACTAATATAGCAAGCATTGTACTCACATGACAAAGTTTATTTGGTCAGATATCAAATTCTTGGGATTAATGAGCTGCCATTAGGGGATTTAATTTTATTTTTTTTAATAATTAAGGCTTCATTTCCCTTTTTAGCCAAAGTTTGCAAGAATGAGCCAGCAAAGGAAGAAGGAAATTGGGTGGGAAGTGAAATAAACTTATGTATGATGAGTAATCTAATTCTGCTGACAGTGTTCATTACACTTTTATTTCCTAAAGAAAAGGAGATGTGTAAAATAATTTACTGTGTGTGCATATGTATCTATCTTTGTTACGGCACTGTAGAAATTGGTGGCATGAAAATGAAATTGGTATCATGAAAATGAGATTAGAGAGGAAAAGAAGATGATGTAAAGTGCACAAATATGGAGAGATTGCTCCATGATCCCGTATTTACTGGAGAATTCATGTGATTGAGAGAATTTTATTAATGTCAGAAAAGATGGAAGGAACTGGCGTCAGTTTTCAGTGAGTCATGAAAAGGTATTTGTAGGCAATGGGGCTTCGTAAATCCTTCCTGAAAATGTTTTTGTTTGCGATCTACCATATTCTTACTGAAGTATTTCAGGAATTGTATCTTTATTTTTCAAAACCGGGAATTTTTACAAGCTTTCTTTTTGATGTAGGACTTTAAAGTAAAAGAAAGGAAACATCTTAAGATTCAGCAAGTAAAGGTGACCTACCTTGAAGAACTTTTAATAGTTTCTGGCCTGTACCAGTTTTTGCTTCTGTTGCTGTCTTTTGATGAAAAAGCATGTCATGTGGGCTTCTTAGGTATTGCAGAGCATGCCAGGTCGGGCCACTCAGGGTTGTTTTGTGAAAAAGCAAGTATTTCTGTTTCCTGTGCTACATAAAAGCTGTGTTGGTGGAACAGTTGAGTCCAGGAGCACCTCATGGACGTTTAGTTTTCAGACTTTGAAAATAATTTCCGTGCAGTTCCCCTTAGTGTTTCATGTCTAAGATAAAGAAGTATTCAAAGTTGCAGACTTAAAACTTGTAATATGTGTGGTTGTATCTTGGATACCTTCTTCAAACCTTATGTCATTTCAGCTAGAAATGGGCAAACAAGGAGTGAGAAACTCTGCGGGTTTCAGAATTATCCTATTTCTTGCATGTTCAATTCATCTAATTTCCAATTACTTCAGGGAGGGCCTTGAGCTAGAGTTTTCTGAAGCTTACATTGTATATTTCGTAACTGTTGAAATTGATACGTGTTGGATTTATGTGCAGCACTTAATGAAAGTGATGTGGTTTCCTTTCCATGTCTGTACATTGTTTTTGCAGTAGGTAAAAACTACAGGAACAATTTATGCATATTTAACAGAGTTTCCATGTGTCGTTGTACTGTAACATAAATCACAGAACGATAGGATCATAGAATGGTTTAGGTTGGAAGGGACCTTCAGAGCTCATTTACTTCAACCTCCCCCTGCAATAAGTAGGGACATTTTCCACTACATCATGTTGCTCAGAACTGCATCCAACCTGGCCTTGAATACCTCCAGAGATGGCACATCCACCACTTCTCTGTAGTATCTACACCACTAGCATTTTATTTAATAAAATGGAATCTAATTATCTTGGTGGCTTTTGTTCCTCAGCCACTCAATGTAGTTATTTTCATCTGCCATTAGAGAATTTGAACTGCTTGATTTTGTTTTGAACAACAACAACAAGAAGAACAAGATATATAAGCCAAAGATACCTCATTCTTCACGCTGTTAGCCATTTGACCGTCTTCTGGTAGCAGTGAGCAAGGGAAGAAAAATTTGTATGCTAAACCTAGGATTACAGTATGAGATGTGTCACAAAACATCTAGAACTGTCACCACTGCAGGGTTTCCCTATCCTTAACACTGACAACCACAGCATCCGGCTCACAACACGCCACAGAAAGTGTATGTTGTGGGTACTGTAATCCTACTTCTTCCAGGAATCTTGTGTTGTGTGTTCAGTGACATAGACTTTGTGTATAAAAGCCATTAAAAAGGCCTTTTGTAGGAATAAAACAGCAGACTGATCCTTCAACTGCTGCTATGGTGACTGGTGAAAATCAATCTAAGTGTGCCATTCAAAGGCTTAAGGGAGTAATGACCAAACCACATCTGCTAAGGTCACATAAGAGATGAAATTTCTGGTTTTGAACAATACAAACTCTGGAAAGTACATGGATTCTAATTACTCAAGAGTGGATGACAAAGCCACGTACAAGGACTTGGAAGTGCCAGAGATTAAATGTTCTGACCAAGAAGACATCAATTAAAGGAGAAAGGGCATGAACAAAGAGCATTCCTTAGAAATAGGTATGTTAATCAGTAATAATGATAGCGAAGTCACTGCAAAGTAATGCTGTTACTCCAGGCCCAGTTCAGCATCTGAAGCATTTCAAGATCATCTTTATGATGGCAAAATCAGCTGTGGGATAATAAGCTGGGAGATGACTGGTTAGCTTATCATCTTGAAGCTGATTTTGTTCTCAGGCTGAAACTTAGTTTTCCAGGGAGATGGAGGAATAAGCTTTCATCATCTTCTTACCATTCACTTGTTGTATGACTGTGTCATGGTTTAAGCCGTAAATCACGCAGCCCGCTCACTCACTTCCCTCCGCCCCGGGGGGGGGGTGGGGTGTGTGTGAATGAGGAGAAGAACCTAAAGAATGGAACTCCCATGGGTTGAGATAAGAAAAGTCCAGTAACTAAGGTATAACACAAATCACTGCTGCTACCACCAATAATAATAATGACAAGGGAAATGCAATGGAAAAGGATGCAACTGCTCACCACCTGATGACTGAGCCGTGAACTCAACTCTTCCAGGTTCCTGTCCCCAGTTTTTCCATCCTGAGTGTGACGTGCTGTGGTATGGAATATCTCTTTGGTCAGTTTGGGTCAGGTGTCCTGTCTCTGCTTCCTTCTGGCTTCCCTTCCTCCCTGGCAGAGCATGAGGCTCAGAAAGTCCTTGATCAAACCAAACATTGGTTGTTTTCTATGGATTTTTAAGGCAGCCTTTCTTTTTCATTGGTAATGTCTGTTCAAATTATCTAATCTATTAGATATCAAAACTTTCAGTGTCACTTCCAGTATCTGTAAGATTCAGATAAGTTAGATGTAAATATTAGGCTGCTGCTACAATTATATGTATCGAGTGATAAAATTTACTGACATGAAGGCACTTGGGAATCTCTTATTCTATACAAATACTCCTTCAAGACTAAAGGCCAACTTCTGAAAAAGTGAACCTTACAAAATGTGCTAAAATACGTATCTGTGCTTTAATGTGTCCTGGGTTCAGCAGTAGCAGTCATTTTTCTCCTTAGTAGCTGGTGCAGTGCTGTGTTTCGGACTTTCAGCCTGGTAACAATGCTGATAACACCAATGTTTTTAGTTGCTGCTCAATAGTGTATACTCTGAAGTCTTTGAGAAGGTGGTGAGCGGTTATATTCTCCTCCCTTGTTACTTCCCTCATCATTATTATCATTGGTGGCAGCAGCAGTGGTTTGTATTACACCTTAGTTACTGGGCTGCTCTTATCTCATCCCATGGGAGGTACATTCCTTCGATTCTCCTCCCCATCCCTCCAGGAGTGGGGGGAGTGAGCAAGAGGCTGTGTGGTTTCTGAGTTACAGACTTGGCTTAAACCTCGACGTAATGTTACTTAGGTGGTTGACTTAAGGTAGTTTCCCAAATACCACTTCAGAAATTCTTCCACTCGTCAGGATTAAGCAGACCAATGGGCATCCTTTTACACAAGGTTTCAACAATTTTATTTCAAACTCAACTCTTTTTTTGTTGCTGTTTTATACTAAGAACCAGCGAGGTAAAATATATATGCACCTGCAACATGGCCTAACAGATAATTTTGAGTCACTGGGTAATGATGAGCCCAAGTTCTGAACACCAGTTAGGGAGCTGAGTTTTGTAGTGAAAGTGAATGGTGTGTTTGCCGAGCTGATGTTAAACTTGTATAACTTCATAATTAAAAAGCCTAACTACCTGCAGGATTACTCCAAGGAGTAATTTCATCTTGAAATAGTGGCATGAAGGACATAGCTTGAGGAATGAGCTTTCTGGCCCAATATAAAAGCCAAAAGTAGTAGAAGCTTTTTTTTATTGGGTTGCAATTCAATAGTCACTGTAAATCACACCGCTGAAATGTTTTAAGTCTTAGAATTGTGTTTCTTTCATGCTTATGTGCATAAGTTAAGACATTATCCACAGGTTTTGTCATAGAGTCTTAAAGTGTAGTTTTCTTTAAGTACAGTTGTTATAGTAGTCCTTTTTGTTGTATTGCATGAATCAGGCAGCAAGAGATCTTGTGTGGTCTTTAATTTTACTGCAGGGAATGTTTTTTTTTTTAAGGGATACTATAGGTAACTTTTTTAATGTGTTTATATCACTTCAGCACGGTCATATGAAAATTAAGGATATGCTTATGTAGAAGACAGCTGTAAAATACTGAATCCTTAGATCCACTAAATGTTCCTCTTGATACTGCATTCAGGAATGTGCGAACTGCAATCTAGTTGTGTTGCCCCAGCAGTTTGTGGATAGCTTCTTCCTTTTGAAAATGCAGCATAGATTGCCAGTGACAAATTCTGCATAATAACTACTGTCCTCTTTCATTTCATTTCTGTTATTACTACAAAGCCTGGGGTGTATCTGTCCCAGACTATTAGTTTGCTCATAATGGTGGTGCTGTTAATGGCTGTAGGGGACAGGTATGTATTTTATTTCTGAATAACTGAAATGGTATTGTCTTTTCCATGGCTTTAAATTGACAGTCTGCACAGGAGAAGAATAGAGAGTGTTTAATAGAAAAATGGGCCATCCTGGCTGCTGAGAACTAGCTTTACATGCCACACTTGTCAGCTATCCTGATACCTGCATCTCCACCCACAGTACTTGTCTACCACTTCTTGTGGCAGGATAGATGTGCAGTCTCTTGCATGAAACATAAAAATGTGTGCATATACTTCTGTACAGAACAATAGCCCCTATCTCTGGGCACAAAGTTCTGTTTGTGGTAAAGGTTTTATCCAGTGATGAGTGACATCTGGCAACGCTCCGCTGTATGCCGAAGATAATTGTTTTGTAGTTGGAAATCATCTTCTGTAGAGCATCCAGGGTCTGTCTTTTTGCAGAGCACAGTGCTATATTAATAACAAAGCCTGTGTAAACCACACTGGAATTATAAGTTCATTTAACAGCTATAAATCAAGCCTCTTATTTAAACATGTGAATTGAGGTTTTCATCACTGTGGCTGAGGTCAGCACTGACTTTTAGAAGAAAGGTAAGTTGATACAATAAGTTGGACTTGATGATCTTAAAGAACTTTTCCAACCTAATTGATTCTATGAATCTATAATCAATGTGCTCATTACCTGGCAGGAGTTGAATTATATTGTTGATCAGTTCTGAGCAATAGGCCTGCTGCAGATTGGTGAAATGCATTGGCTATTTCTGCTATGGTGAGGTGGACAATATGACCTGACACAGGTAATTCTGAAAAGGCTTGTTTGATTCAAGAACACTTGTTTAAAGGGAAATAAACCAATCCTGTATGATGAGTGTTCAACCCTGTCTTGAGCATGCCAGTACGCTGAATTGATTTTTATAACTCTGTGATAATTATGAGCAAATTAGCGTTCTTCAGAGTAATCTTTGACAAAAGGATAATGACCTTTACTCAGTACAGAACATTTAAGCTGTTCTTTATTGACAGAAAATCAATAAGAATCTTTAATTATTTTTGTGTAGCTTCTGAATAATGATGTATGCAAGAAGGTTAGTTGGTGCGCTGGATAGTATAGTGTGATGCCTTCATGGCAACGGTAGGCATTCTAGTTTTCAACAATTGCAGCTGAAATCCAGATGTGAGGATTTATGCTGCAATAGACAATAGTTTATGGCAATGTCTCAGAATCGCAGACTGGTTTGGGTTGGAAGGGACCTTAAAGCTCATCCAGTTCCAAACCCCTGCAGCAGGCAGGGACATTTTCCACTAGAGCAGGTTGTCCCATGCCCTGTCCAACCTGGTCTCCATCTTCCATCTGGTGCAAAACCAAGTAGACTGAAGGCAAAGCGACCCTGCATGATGCCTGGGTATCAGGACCGCCCTTGAGGTGCTACCTCTGGCCAAGGGCACTTGACTGGCCCTGGAGAGCAGTAAGGGGGTTGGTGTAGACATAGGCCACAGTAGCTTTTACTTTTGTAAGAGCAACCATTGCTGTAACAGCAGCAGTGCTTGTTACTCTGTTGTCTTTGCACAAATCCACTCAGGCAGTTCAACAGCTGTTTTGTGTAAATTGTATTGTAAAACTTTACTGTTAAAAATCACTTTCATAGGTTATTATTCTCTACGGTGTTTTCATGCTTTCTCAGAGGAGAAAAATGGAAGTATAGAGGAAAGTTACTTCTTAGAAACTAGGCTGAAATTTGATTTTCTTCTTTTCTCTTTGCAGTAGTATAGCTACACCTTTTTCTGTTTCTCCATCACAAGTGTTTTTCTGATCTTAAAAGCAGGAGCTAAGTTTCTAATATGGCAAACCTCATTTCATCAAATCTAGGAATGCTGCTTTGTGTTGTTCCTGGTGACAGACTACCCTACAAGCAGTTATGGTTTAGAAACTATATCTTTATCCTGCTTTAAATGCTATTTATATCTACTATATTCCCTCTTTTGTAGCTCTTCTTTTCTGGGTGGAATGGCCACATATGTATTAAGTTCTCTTGAATACTGAAATGGTATTATTGTCTGTTCAATTTTCTTTTGGTGCTTTATTCAGTCAGGCCAATTCCTTTCTTTTATTGCCGTTCCATCTGATAAGCAAGTTACAGTAGGTGAGATAGTTGATTTTTTGAGTACATTGCCATAACCAAGGTGTGTGGCTCACAAAATTCTGCAGCTATTGAAAGTAAGTGCAAGAGATGAAGTGCCTGCTCATGGTGGACTTGCAAAATCCAAGTTGTGTATTGATCAGTTCTAAATCCTGACAAAGTAGCATGTGAATTTATAATATTTTCAAGCTAATAAAGTGGCTTATATACTGATCCTAGAATTTTCCTTCTAGCAGCACCCCTCTCCCCCTCCTTTTGAATTTCATGGAGTCATAGAATCAACCAGGTTAGAAAAGACCTGTAAGATCATCAAGCCCAACCATTCCCCAGTAGTGCCAAGGCTACCACTAACCCATGCCATTGAGGGCCTTATCTACCTGGTGTGTGAACACTTCTGGGGACAGTGACTCCAGCACTGCCCTGGGCAGCCTGTTCCAATGCCTGAGCACCCTTCAGGGAAGGAATGGTTCCTAATATCCAGTATAAACCTCCCCTGTGCAGCTTGAGGCCATTTCCTCTTGTCCTATCACTTGTTACATGGGAGAAGACAGCAGCCACCCCCTAGCTCCATCCTCCTCTCAGGTAGCTGTAGAGAGGGGTAAGGTTCCCCCTGAGCCTTCTCCAGACTAAACACCCCCAGTTCCCTCAGCTGTTCCTCATCACGTTTGTGCTCTACATTTGCTGTCATGTCTGGGAGTGAGCATTTTCATCATGCTGTTGCTGCTACTGAGTTGTCAATCTGATTTCTTTCAGTTTAGAAGCTTGGTAGTTTTCAACACATATGCAGTTTGGTGTCATTAGAGCAGAGTAACTTTTAAAGTATTTGGTCTTTTTAGAATCATGGAATTGTAGAATAGTTAGGGTTGGGGTTGGAAGGGACCTGAAGTTCATCTAGTTCCAACCCCTCTGCCGTGGGCAGGAACACCTCACACTAAACCATGTCACCCAAGACTATGTCCAACTTGGCCTTGAATACTGCCAGTGATGGAGCATTCAAAACTTCCCTGGGCAACCCATTCCAGTGCCTCAGTACCCTTACAGTAAAGAACGTCTTCCTTATATCTCATCTAATGTAAACTTTCCCTGTTTAAGTTTGAACCTATTGCCCCTTGTCCTATCACTACAGTCCCTACTTCCTTTTAAATCATTAAATTAAATTATTTCCTATTAACCCTTGCACAAATGTCTTGAGTTGAGAATAAAAAGTGATATGAAGGCTGAAAAATGCTGTGGTTGAATAACAAGGGTTTATAGTAACTGTGACTCACAGGTTTAATTTGGTAGTCTATGGATTAATCAGCTGAAAAATGTCATTTCAGTCAATATTGAAAAGATACTTAGTCTTTGTTTTGATGTGTGGGGGTTATTTTATATTTTGAGTAAATCCATTTCTGTCAATTTTAAGCTAAAAAGTAAGAATTTGGTTTATGTGGAGGCTCAAGGTTTTGTGTACATATATATAAAGGTATAAACAATTACTCTTGAAATAATTTCAACATTAAAATGAATGCTCAGGTTTTGCGTTGGCTTGTATTAGTCACACCTATTAAATCTTTCTACTGTGGCAGAAGGTATTTAATTTCAATTATAGGAACACTTTTAGAGTTTCAAATTTGAAAAACTCACGAGGATGAGATACATTTACCTTTCTGCAACTAATGAGTAGCTATTTGTAACCTGTAGTTATTAGCAACAAATCAGAAGTGGATATTTTGTAAGCATCATATTATGATATAGTAGTGAAGGGCAGAAATAAAAAGGCAGCAAATTCTTAAGCATATTTATTTACTCTTAAGAGAGCAAATGGTGCAAGTTGGGGTGGGAATTCTGTTTTCATCATTGGCACTGGTTAGTCATTAGACTTGAATCTGTTAGTCTGACAAACCACTATAATAATAGTAATTCAAAGGTTTTTCCCTGCTGTACTTCCTGGAGGTGGTTTTATCTGTCTCTCCCAATAGATATTTATGGATATTTGTGGGGGTTTTCTCATGAATGCAACATAGACGTTCAGTGATGTGATGAGCTGTGTTATACTCTAAACACCAACACTTTTCAAGATGTGACTACAATATGGGAAGTAAGCTTAAAGGCTGCTTCTCTAGGTTCACTTTAGAATTGCATCTGAATGGGCTCTTAGAAGTTTTAGCACCTTTTTAGATTCTCTTTTAAGTAGTCACTTTAGTAACAGGATCAAATAATAAAATATCACTATTTTCTCTAAAAGTATATTTCATAGTGTTGTGGAGGGTTAACTGCAGAAGCTTAATTGTTAGAGAGTAATGTCCACCTTTGAAAAAATGGTGTTTTGGTTATAATTTCATTAAATCAGAAATAATGAAAGCAGTCTGAGCTAACTGAAACAAACTTTTACAGCTCAACAGATCAGGTTCTTATGGGTTCCTTTCAGTTTGACTTGCACTAATCCTCAGCTGAAATTAGGGAAAACTTCCCTGTGAGGGTGCTGAGGCGCTGGCACAGGGTGCTCAGAGAAGCTGTGGCTGCCCCATCCCTGGCAGTGTTCAAGGTTGGACACAGGGGCTTGGAGCAGCCTGCTCTAGTGGAAGGTGTCCCTGCCCATGGCAGACTTACATGAAGTGCAGTATTGGCAGGAAAGATGCGCTTAGTTCTGTCTTTCCTGAAAAGGAAGCTACACAGAGCAAGATTAAAATACTGAGTTTTAGCAAACTTAAACCTATATATGTGTGCAAATTTGAGCAGATTAGTAAGTCATCTATAGAATATATTTCTGAGTGCATTTTTAGTAAATCAGTGTTTGGTCATGTTAAAGACCTTAGGGATCACTCTAGTATTTTTATTAAGTACCAGTTTTTAAAATCCATTAATTCAGTCTTACAATCATTAAAACTGTTAAGCAAACTATATTTGCGATTGTGAATAGGCATTTCACTAATGAAGTCAGTTAAAGGATATGCAAAGGTAGCCAGTTCGATGTCTCCTTTTATGATCCCACAGCTTTGCTGTTTTAATCATGAAATGGGTCAGAAGAAAAAGAGCAAATCAGTCTCTTAGGAAATTTGTTTTAGATCAAAAAGTTCATGTACTTTCTGAAATAGAGTTAAATGGCACACAAATGATTTAAAAGACCTTCAGTTATTTCATTTCCTCTTTTTATCCGTTAATAGACCATTTATGTGTCTTCCACTACTTATTATCAAAAGGATGACTTCCTCATAGTAATATAATGGTTGTTTAACAAGAATTTGAATGTAACCTATCAAAATGTAGACCTATGCTAACATTTATTAACTATGCTATTTGGACAGTTTGAAAGCTTTTAATGTTATTTTTGCAGAGATGTGCTGTCTTCATCCAATGTTCATGAAGCCTTTATATAATAAAATTCAGAAGTGCAGGAAGATGACATTGTTGTAACACTATCTAGTTTTTTTCCAGTGTCCCATTTGAACAGTTAAGCATAAAGAATCACTCATCACAAAGCTTATTATCAAAAGTACTTCTATTATGCAAGGAGTGTTGGTAATTTAAGTTATATGGCTGACCAGTATGTGTCTCATACTCACTGATTCCCAGCTGAGTGGGAAAAGCTAGTAAATCTGAACATAAAAAGGGCATGGAACTGTTGGAACAAGTCCAGAGGAGGGCCACGAGGATGATCAGGGGACTGGAGCACCTC
>JASSUY010022536.1:0-24897 GCA_032466535.1 Forpus xanthops
CTAAAAATCCAAAACACAGTGCTACACCAGCTACTGCTTAAAGAAAAATGACTGCTGCTGCTGAACCCATGACAACCCTCCACCAACCTCCAATACCAAATCAACCACTTAACCAAGATTATTTTTCACTAGAAAGCAAAACCAAAAGAATCTTGTGAGTTCCAGAGCAAAACAATACTTCTATCTGGCCAAATTCACTGGTAGAGGTTTCATACATTTTGTTGAAGATGCATGTGCTATATCTAGTCGTCCTGGATTCAGCAGTAGCAGTCATTTTTCTCCTTCTTACTAGCTGGTGCAGTGCTGTGTTTTTGACTTTCAGCCTGGGGACAGCTCTGATAACACTGATGCTTTCAGTTGTTGCTAGGCAATGTTTACTCTGGCCAAGGACTTTCTGAGTCTCATGCTGCGCCAGGAGGGGAAGATGGGAGGAAGCAGAGACAGGACACCTGACCCAAACTGACGAAAGTAGTATTCCATACCACAGCATGTCATGACCAGAATGTAAAAACTAAGGGCAGGGACCCAGAAGAGGGGGTTAATTGCTTGGGTCGGCTGGGTATTGGTCAGCAGTTACGTTCTCTTCTCTTGTTGTCTCCCTTATCATCATTATTATTGGTGATAGCAGTAGTGGGTTTGTGCTATACTTTAGTTATTGGACTGTTCTTATCTCAGCCCTTGGAAGTTACATTCTTTTGATTCTCCTCACCATCCCTCCAGTAGTGGAGAGAGGAAAGGAGAAGGGGGGTGAATGGCTGCATGGTTCTGAGTTACCGGCTGGGCTTAAGTCATTACACTAGTGAAGCAGGATAATGGAACTCTCTGTGAATAAATTGTTCTTGTTTCAGATCTGAATCTTTACAGATCCAACATTCTGATTTAGCTGGAATCAGCGTGAGTTGCTTAACACTACACCACCATGGGAAAGGTGATATTTAGGTGATTTGCTGGTAAGTATCCTCAGAACTATGCTTTTTTCAGTGTAAGATTACTGAGAAAATTCTTGTGAAGTCTTAGGATTAAAACTCTGGTCATACTGAAAGCCATCTCTCCCCAGTCACTGATGAAATACTGTGGCAAGATGGCACTGTAAGATAGGCTACACTTATTCTTCATGATTTATAGTAATTTTTATCTCTTTAAGGCACACTGACTAAAATGACAGGTAAGTTTTATCTGTTCTGTATTTATAAGTGTGTTGTATTTACTGCAGTTGGAACTTTGCAGAAGCCTGTATTTGCTCAATGAGATGCAGTTAAATCAGACAAATGCATGTCTCTAGTATGCCTTGTTTTGGTCATGGTTACATATGCCAGCTCTCAGTGGTGGCAAATCTGTTAGTGGGCAGGTAAATCAGCTGCAGAATCTGTCTTTATCCTAGACATATGGAACCTGAAAGCAGTCTCAACTGAGCTGCACCTTCAGACATGGGTAGGATTCACAGTACTACCTTATCAAACTGTCTCTTAGAAATAGGGCTGATGCTATTGATCCTAACAGCAGAGCCATGATACCCTGAAATAACACCTTGATTCACTTCTTCTAGTGAAGTTTCTTCTTTCATCTAGTATCATGCACATAGTATCATGTTCATCCTGTCTGCATCTCTCTGCTTTCCTTTCCCCCAAAGTACTTTGTAGTGTAAATATACTAAACCATCAACTAAGAGCATGGTAAACCTTATTTCTACTCCCTTTATCTTATGTCAGTTATTAGAAGCCTACAGACTGTCTTGTGTACTGGTATGCATTTTATTCTCCCTTAACTAATGAAGATCTGCATGCATGCAAAGCATCAAAAAAAAAAAAAAAAACCAAAAAAAACCAGTGAATTTTAATAGCACTCATTATTCACAACATTGACTTCCTTGATGGCATCCAATAAAGGAGTCTTAACATAGATGCATATAATATACAATTTTCTGTTTCACTTTCTGAATCACAGTGGTCTAGGTTCTGCTAATGCTATCAAGTACTACGCAAGCAAATGCTATTATGAACGTTTCAGAATATAAATAAAGAATGAATCATTAATAGCATAGCATTACACCACATAAAACTCAGTGAATATGTTGAAGGATACACAAATGAAACTGATTAAAAACAGGATCAGGAAATTTAGTAGGTAGCCTCTCTGACACATAAGCTACTGGAGAAAAACAAAACTCAAAACTTAAAGTAGATGGTTCATAAATTATATCTTGAGAGATGTACACTATAATAAATAGTCCCAGCTGCTTTCCCTCCTGTTTTGTATGTGCTATAGTCACATGCAATGCATAAATGCAAAATTCTGCTTTGGTAGCTTTTTAATATGAGAACTTGGCAGCTCAAATGATGGGGAAGATTCTGAATGACAATGCTGCTTAAGTAATTTATTTCAAAATATAAATTTAAAGTAATTTCTATACTGAAAAATTAAGTTACAGATTTGGAGTGTTAGTGTAAGCACTGCAGAATAATTTTCCCTGTGTAGAAGAACTTAAAAGCACAAACGGAAGCTTTCACACAAATTTTCTGTAGCACAAAATTTGCATGAATCATGAAGAAAATATTAGTGTTCGGGCACAAGCCATCTTCCAAAGTAATGTATGGAATTTGTCTGTGCAATGAAAAATGGGAAACTTCTTATTATTATACCTGTGTTTATACATGCATAAATATATGTTTTAATAGTGCTTGGCTGCCGTGTCTTTGATTTAGATGCAGTTTGGACTCTGAAAAAAATACACTGTGCTCTGTAGACAAGGATTTGTGAAAAGTTTTCTACTTCTGATCATTATATCGCTTAAACAGAAAGCTAACTGTCATGGTTTAAATGGATTAAACCATGACACTAACTTAAAACCTGAGGGGACATGTCTTACATGGCCTACAAATGCTAGCTACATAGCAATCAGGGCTGCAAAACAAGTCAGTTACTCACGTAATTTTTGAAGGGAAAAAAAAAGCAAATAGCTAAATGTCTGCTATCAAGATTACACAGACAATTAAGGTAGCAAGAACAAGAATCTTTTGCTTCTGCAAACACCATGTGAAACAGAAAATATTTTAGTAGGTTACAAAGGCACGTATTTATGAATGAAGCTTTTTTAATGGAGCTCAGAAATTAAGATGATAACAACAGAAGCTGAAAACACTGATCAAATTCAGAATATATCCAAAGACAAAATGTTGCTAGAGCGCTTAATGCCAAAGAGAAAAAAAAAAGAAAGGAAATGTACAGTTATTTATGTTTGAGACACATTCTGAAGGTCAGTAGAAGTTCAGAATTAGTGTCAATAAAAAGGGTCACTTAGCCAGTGGCTGTTATCTAGTTTATCCTCACAAAAACTAGAAAGGAGCTTCATATCACATTTTTTTCCTGTTCAGCCAATGGACGAGTAAGGCCAGCGGGAAGTTCGCCCATCCCAAAGCAACTCTAAAAGAATAGAAAGAACAGTCTGAAAAAGCATCTATTTCCACTACTGAAAGATCCCAGATCACCCTCTTCTGTTGATCATTTGGAGAATTACTAGTATCTGTAACGAAAATTACGTGCCCAAGAAAAGAGCTGGAGTTTATGTTTGGTTTTATAAATCTCTGTGCATCCAAGTAGCAGGGATACTAGAACTGCAGTCTGCTTCAGAAAGAGCCCCTTACTGTTATGAGTTTGAATGGACCAGATGTCTATAACATCAGGTCATGAACTTCTTAATATACGTGCCTCCTTTTAAAATAAAAATTGGATATTAATAAGCTGGTTACCAAAGAATAACTGTTTCAAATTCATACTTATTCTTTAGATGCTTTTACACAATTTTTGGCTATAATTGTTTATATAGCTGAAATTAGATTAAGTAGTACTAAAGCCAGTGTATTTTCTACATTTTGTGAATACCACTAGTATTTAAAAACAGTCTGTATATTTAACTTCTAATTAGAAAATTAAAAAAAAGTCTTGTAAACAAGATGAATGTAAAGCACCATCTTACCTGCTTCTGTTATCTCCAACAATAAAGACAGAAATATCTGAGGAAGGACTAAGGAAGGACTGAGGAACAAAATTACAATTTGTGTGGAAGCTGGAAATTCTCTTATTTCGCAGCCAGGCCCACACGTAATTCTTAGTTGTTCTGCTACTCAGTTCTCTGCCTAATCTGGTAGTATGCCAAGCACTTCCATCTAAATGTATTTGGTGCCTCTCACAGAAATCTAAAACCTCACCACTGGTAAACCTGATGTTCACCTCCCCTATGTAAAATACCACTTAAGAAAAACAATGTTGTCCCATATGCCTCTAAGTAAACATAACTCAGGAAAATCAAGCTACAAATAGCGGCTTATGCTTATATAACACATAGCAGCGGTCACTGACGAATTCTTGGGAAACAATGGGTTCTGTTTTGATCAAAGCAATGAGAAAAAACCTGCAAAAATAACTTACTATTTGGGAGCTAGATCACATTATATTTTATTTCTTTAGAATGTTAAACATGAATTGCTAGCAGATAAGGATGGAAAAAACCCTTAGTTACACCAAATAAAATTTGAAAAAATTTATAATGTTGGGTATGATGACATTTCATTTATCTGACTGCTTAAAATTCTCTCCAAAACACTAGCTTGATTTAATAGAATTGTCAGGCATGAAATGCAAGCAATTTGAAACAATTATTTTCAGATAAAAAAATACAAAAGCTGACTGCTACAGATATTTGCATGATAGATAGGGTTTTCACAAAAAAACATTAATGTGACAATCACTTGGTTAAAAAAAAAACATTTCAGGATTCCAAATTTATTATTTCTAATGTTAATAGATCAAAAGTAACAAGACAGTTGCAGCGCATTTTGTGATAACATGAGTGAGTACTGCACACCCTTTTTGAAGAACAGCCATTAGTGGAAACCAGAAAAAGCCTGGAATACAAAGGCCTTGTCCTGAAAACTAGTGTTAGCTCAGCACATACAGATTCAGAGTGTAGCATGGTAGTATGCAATTCTTGAATTATTTAGCATGTTTTTTCCAGAGTTAGAGAAATATTGAAAGCACTGATTCTAACTATTGTTGATGTTCCCTGTGTCTTCTTTAACTGGTTTGCAAAGGTCATACACTTTTTTTCTCTTTATGGGATAATAAATTTGTATACAATTTGGTTATGCTAACTTCGGGTGGCATGGTTTAGTGGGTGGTATCCCTGCCCATAGCAGAGGGGTTGGAACTAGATGATCTTAAGGTCCTTTCCAACCCTAACTATTCTATGATTCTACGATCCTAAGTGAAATTTCAGGCTAGCAAATAATGACTATGCTTAATATCCTGAAGTGAATTTCTTTATCTCTAATATAAATAAGGAAATATTGGGGAAATATTAAAAAACAAAACCAAAACAAAAACCAACTTAAAACCCAATCAAAAAACAAAAAACCAAACAAAAAACCAAACAAAAAAACCCCACCAAAATCAAAAGAAAAAAAAAAAAACAAAAAGAAAACAGAAAGTGCATTGCACAATTAAGGACATATAAGATCTAGCCAATGCCTTTTACAGCCTGCCCCAAAATTTTTATTTTTAAACTGAATACATTTAAATGTTTTACCTTAAAGTGATACAAAACATCAGAAATTTTTCTTACGTCTTTCAAATATTCAAATTCAAGGTTACATGAAAATAAAATGCCAATATTATAAATTTTTAATATTAGAAATGTCATTTTCAAGAATAAGAGAATTCATAATTTCGTTATGAAGCTTTTCCATCTCCATAGGTACAAGTTCTATTAACTTGCTAAGGACAGAACCAAAATTGGCTTCATGTTTAAAACTTGGTTATTGTAAAAATGTAATGAGGATTAACTAATTACTGTAAAGGAAATAATTAAAGAAGCATTAAACTAATAGCACATTCAGCTTTGTCTGCAGTTGAAGATCTAAGGACTTAAAATCAGCCCCCTTATTTGAAGTACAAGGGAGGCTTCTCCACCCAGAAGGAGCATAGTGCTAAGATGAGCACTATTTTCTTCTTTTCTATGAACAGCATACAAGACAACAGTTTACACATACACACACATTACAACGAAGGAACACCCCCCCTGCCTGAAGAAGTTTAACCTACAGCTCTCATCTTCCTTGGAAAAGTTATATATCATATTCATGTCTTAATAATACCATTCTTCAGAAATTTATTGAAAACCCACTGGGACAGACAAAAGGAGGGAGATGTCCAAGACTTCTAGCTGTAGTCTAGTTAAAAAGGCTGTCACCTGGCTAGAAGTCTGAGATGATCTGAGCATTGCAACAGGAATTTGACCGTATGATTCCAACTGTCACAAATACAGAGAAGAATAGCATTTAGATAACCTTTTAACACTAAGAAATTCCATGCTGTTAAAGGAATGCATCATTTTTGGATGGGGGGTGAGAAAGTATTTGCAAGAATAATGAAGAGGAGATTGCAAATGAAGTCTGGGAAAGATCATGAAAATATGGTGGCTTATATCAGTTGAGAGATGCCTAGAAAAGCAAGAAGAAAAAAGGATAACAGTTTTAGTGGATTAAACCTCTTATCTGGACTGAAAAAGGTATATTTATATATATTAGGCTTTAAATACTCAAATGCTATTTAAAAATAAGTATCTAAAAATTCAGTTTGCTGAATAATGAACATTCTGCTTTTTGGTTTTTTTTTGTGGGTTTTTTTTTACATAATTCAGGGATTTTTTGAGCACCATTTCCACCAGAGTAATCATGCCCAAACCCCTATACTGTGGTTTTCTAGCTGTCCAAAATGGGATCAAGAGCTACACAGTACTTGAAAAATTGATAATTTTCAAACTATAATCCACAACCTGTATACAAAACAGGAACCTATCTAATGCTAGATAGTAGAAATTAAGGAAGGTAACATCTGGGACTTTGACCCCTCCTCAGCTGCCTGATGTCTGATTACACAGATGCATCCCCCTGGAAGCTGAAGGCCAGAATTTTTTTGCTGCATGTCAGCATGCACAATTGTGTTTTCAAAGAACTGAACAGAGATCATTATTTTCCCTTACAGAAGTGCCACAGAGGTAATGGCAGTTCCGCTGTTCACTTTTTATGCTACAAAGCAATTATTACAACATTCAGCCAGTGGGGGAAGCAGGTACTCAATACTTGTATCTTCTATATATTAGCAGATGTTTTAGCAACTACAAAGCTAGTTCAGAGGGCATTTTGTCCCCCAGAATGGCAAAACTCATGAAGAACATAAGTGAGGAAGAAAGTATAGATTTTGTAGCCTTAGATGATAAAAATGCATTTATCTGAGGGCAAGCAGGTACAGTATGATTAGGATTTGCTTTATAGTGGATGGAGAGAGGGGTATTTCTATAACATGATTTACCTGAATAATTTTAGATTCATTTCTTGGGATGAATTACACTCTAAAACCATCTATTTCTCTGTATAAAGGCAGTTGAGTGTCAGATTCCAAATCCTACCATGGGCAAAAAAGAAAACACCATTTATATGATGCCATGAAAACTGTGTTTTAAAGGTCTCATATCACATACTACCCAATTAATACAGAAACACTTCATTAATTTAGTTAAAAGAGTTGTGCAATGGTCTTCCTAGTTTCTATACCCTTTCTTCGTTGTTATTTGTTGTTATCTTTCCTGTTTCCTGCTGGGTCCTAAGCTTGACTTTTTGGTCTTCCCAAGAGTGACAGGGCTGAGAGTTTATAAGGGGGGTCACAGTGAGTTGTCAGCATCCTCAAATGCTGACAGAAAGTGTTATGTTTTTCTCCTTAGGCCTGTGCTCTGTTTTGGGTTCTTTTTTTTTCATTTTGCTGTCACAGCTCATTTTCTTCTCTCAAGGTGCCAGCTGTAGCTCCCCAGCCCTGCCAGCCCTAGGCACACAAAGGGCTGTGTTTTGTCAGGCAGCGAGAGGTAGGAGGTGCCACCCCCTCCCCACTGAGCACCGTCCCCAGAGCAGAAGTTGGAGCAGGGGAGGCAGCAGTCAAGGGCCCAGTGCAAGGGTTAAACCAGTAACATGGTGAGGCTGAGTCTCTGGGGTTGGCATACAGCTGGGGCATCCCCCTGTTGAGGGTAGACATGGTATTTACTGGGCTGCACTAGTTATCTAGTTCCCATATCATTATCACCAGAAATCTCCAAGGTTAAGTATGACGAAGTCTATCTTTCATGTTTTGCTAAGAACAAACTCTGGACTATCAATGGTCAAGTGTAAGACAAATATCTATTGCAAATTAAGACAGTCAAGCTGACTTTTCTGATGTTAAAAATTACTTTGTATGTCCTTGAAAGCAAGGGATAAAAAGAAAAGGAGAGAATAGAGCAGTGTTGCCACTAAAATTGCTAGTTGGTAAAAACAACTGTATAGATACCTGAAAGATTCTGAGATCTATTCACTCATGTGCTGAAGTAAGAGACGTTCAATTAATTGAATGAAATCTTTACATTTGTCTTCCCTCACAGTTCCCCCAGGTCCCCTAATCTCTAAGAGAAGGAAGTTTCAAATTCAAGGAATGTGAGATGACTCCAAATTCAATGAACTTAAAGTAAATACTATGTTTTCTTTAGAAAAAATGAAGAAGTAACTGCTGCATTTATGGACACTGAATTAAAGAATTTAACACTCAATTTGTCTCTCATATTCACTCAATACATCCCTACTGATGTTACTACACTGATCCCCAACCTGCTTTTCTATTCTTCTGTTTATTTAGAAGCAATCTGAAGCACTAAATTGAATACTTGTATTTTCATTAGGAAAAGTCCTGTTTTTTTTCTGCTCAACTGAAAGGATAGAGAAAGGGATATCATGCAAGGATTTTACTTATCACTGAATTGTTTCTGGTCCTAATTTCTGTTAATGTAGAAAGTAATAATAGCTGGTAAAACTTAATCCATCAGTGATTCCAAACAGAAGCCTGTAACATTATTGAACCAGAACAAGAGGAAAGACAGCAGCTCATATTCTCTGAAAAGTAATATATTATAGGAATGTTTCTTGCACCCCCTCCTTTACTGAATAGATCCTTAAAATTTTAGGAAATGAACAAAACAGCCTTTTTAAAACCTTGAGAGACTGTTTACTTTTCCTTTTTCAGAACCAAATGGAATGTGTCTAGAACCTGCAATCTATTAAATACGTATGTTTTTTAAATTGCTAGTAAAGCCAAGGTAACAAAAAAGTTCACAAAACCCTTATATCTTTAGTTATTTACCATTTTATTTGGTTACCATGAGGCTTGGTGTGGTTCTAAGCTTCCTGTTTCCAAATGTGCTGATTAATCATGAGATTTTAAAACGCATTCATGTCAAGAAAGAAAAAAAAATATATTTTTAGCTACTAGAAATATTATAATAAGAACAGTTCTTATTCTGAAGCCATGTTTCTTAGGATTTCTACTATAGAGCAATTTGAATTCAAAGCAAATCAAAGCCACATCTTTATTTTTTTTTTTTTTTAATATTCTAGTCTCCAGTGGAAGGAATTCCAGTTCAGACACATCCATAGATTAATAAAGAAAAAGGGTTACATTAAGGTTAATTCTAAGCTTTGGGCTTAGTGTTGCAAAATATTTTTCAGCTGGGCCAAATCTCCCACAAGAACAGCTCAGAGACTTCAGCATGGTGAGTCCCAAACTCTAGCTCTGTTTTGATCTCAGATATGACTCCTAGTAGAAACCCAATTTAAATCAAAACATATTCTGATTAATCAGTATCTTTTAGTTTGTGTAAGTGAACAGATTACTTTTATACTCTATAAAAAGAGCAGCCTTTTATAACTGTTTAGTGTTGAGTCTGAATATTTTGCATCCTACAAAGAAAGGGTACGTATCAAACTAATTTTATAATTTTTTTCTATCCTTATCTATTTCTTAGTTCCTGACAGAAAGAGAGCACCATAAAAAATTCATATATGTAATACCCAACAAAATTTAACTATGTCACATATGCCTCTTGTCATTTGTCTTCTGCTGCTCTTAAGACTTCTTCTGACAAAGATTGCTTCTGGAATATTTTGATAATAATTCACACGCCTTTTTCAGTACAGATAATTTGTGATGTTGAGGAGAACCATAATATCAATCAAATTTAATAAAATGAATTTTCTCACAATTGATTTTAAAGCAAGAAAAAAAAATGCTATAGTAGTTCATATTGAACACATGTAACAAAACTGCTACAGTTGCTTGGCAACCAGGATCAGACTTTTTGGAGAAAAACAAATGCCTACAGCCATCAACAGAGATTTGCCTATAACAGAAAGAGGTAGCCAACACTTATTGGCAGGTTGGTTTTCCCACTATGCAAGTTCTGTCTGGGTGGTTTTTTGTGATTAACTATTTGAATTTCTCTGTTTAGATTGCTGATGATATTATATTCACTTAATTTCTTTGTCTCAACCTACATTGGCAAAGTAGCAAGTATCAGGTGAATCTGTTGAGCAGATCCTCTATCCAGTCTCCAATATGATTCTGAAGTTTTCTTGGAGCGTCTACATTTGCTTATTCAAGAAGCAACTAACTTTGAACCACTGCTTCTGGCGAGGCTTTTTCAGAACAGCATCTCTTAGGGTTAGTAAAGGGTTGTATTTGCTTTTGCAGGACATTTCAGGCATCAGTATGTAGAACATACCAAGTCCAACCCTCTTGGGTTTCTGTGATGTGATGACCAAAGGTGCAGACCTGGAGACCTGCGGGAATTATAAGTAAGACCTGCATCATTCTTACACTCAAAACAAAACCCACCTGCCCAGAGTACTTTGTGTCTGGCCTAGTGGCATACGTTTTTATAATTCCAGACCTCTCCAGTGTGAAAAAGCCCCAAGACTGCCTGCTGCAAAAGTTAATGGGAGTTGTAGACAATGTAAACATAGGCTGCTTAGGCATGTCTATAGCTGTTCTCCAAGAACAACAGCTTATCCTTAAACAGCTGAATCAAGGACACTGTGGTCTGAGCTTTTTTCCTGACCTGGCACTCTATCATCAACACAGATGTAGCCTTTCCTGTAAGGTGAACTATTTCAGAGTTTTAGAGAAAGGAAAAAAACTTCCAATCAGCAAAAAATATAATATATTAACTTGCAATAACTGCTCAGATGCTTCATTGACTCCTATGTTCCAGGTAGAACGCTAATGGCTGGTAAAATATCCTATGCTCTGAAATAGAAGTAGATCATTTCATTACAGATTAACCTTGTCTCTGCTATCAGATTTGTCACATATGATGTAACAGTGCTTAGAGGTATGAACTTCACTGAACACATAGGGGGATTCCCTTTAGAGAGAACTGAACTCCCTCTGGACTGAGCTATCAGTGCAATGGAAACTCAACATATGAGGTAAAAGAAAAAGGGAACTGTGGTGCAAACTGTCTTTTTTCTGGTTGAGGTTCATTTCTGTAATCAAGGGTAGCCTTGTATACACAGAGCCAGTGTATATCATCAAGGCTCCCTCCTTTTTTATCACAAAAAAGAGCTAATTATTCAGAGCCAATAAGAATGACAAAGGCATCATGCTGCTCTGGTAACTTTAGGTAAAGCCTAACTCTATTTTTCCTTTTGTTATAGAATACTTTTGCTTATATAAATGTGTCTGTCCTCTCACAGCCTTCCCATTCAATTTCCACGTTTAAAGTACTGTCTAAGGCTTCAGTCAAGATGTCAAAAAAGGCTTCTGATGTCAAGAAAGGTTTTTAAAAAGGAGTGAGAATATGGCACTATTATAATGAAAAGGGAATTAATTTATGACCTACAGATATACAGACTTTCTTTAAAATAATTTCCTCAGTGGGTTAATGCTCCCATACTGTGGACAGGCCACCTAATGATAAAGAATAAGTGTTTAAATAACACCTTTTTTCTCTTAGGCACTAAGAGAAAACTAAATATCTTACAAGACTAAATATGCTTCAAAGGGATTAAAAACAGACATAAAATTGGAAAAGATTGCAGAATAAACAAGAGAATGCAACACTGAAGAATAAACAAGGCGGTATTTTATTATCTTTTTTTTTCCATCTGACTACAGTGGATGAGTAACTCTAAGGTAACTTCCATTTGATTTAACTGTCTGTGGAGAATAGTATGAAACTAAAGCAAGCCATAAATAGGGAAGCAAAGTTTCTAAGTGTTTCCAGTTTTTCTGACACATAACTAAATGGCCCACATTTCATTAGTGCATGAATAAGATACTGGTAGATATGCAGAAAGTAGCATCTTTCTTTTCTATTTAATACTCTAACCTCAAAGAATCAGAATAAAGTGTTTTCTATTAATAGGCCCATATAGATTTCACAGAAATTCCTTGTGGTTGTTTACAAGAACACAACTATTGATGAGACTGCACAGGGAGGTACAGAATTAGTTTGCATGTACTAATTCCAAATAATACATTTAGATTTTATTATCTCTCTGCCTCTGTTCACTCTGCCTTTAGCTCCTCATTTAGCATAATATCACCAGACTGCAATACTGCTTCATATAGGAGACCTTCAGCAATTTAACTGGTTTTAGTGGTCTTGCTGATTGCATCTGTAACGCTGAAGTAGAAAAAGCCTTCTGATACTTGATACCTATAAACCTGTCATTATAAATCATAGGAAAACTATTATACCAGTGAACACTTTCTGCTTCAGAAGAAGATGAGCAGGCAAACCTTTCATGTCAATTTGAGAGGCATTTAATGGTGTGTATCACCATTGAGAAGTTTTTTATGCATGTATTAAATCCAATATAATACTAGAGCTTAAGAAGGTGACAAGCATTACATAATAATAATTCTGTTACTTCATAGATTGCACCAAGTGTTAATGAAAATGACATTGGATGACTTGGCAGAAAACAAAACAAAATATAGAAAGCTACTTCAAACTGTCATTTGAAAATATCACATTTAAATTAAATATTAGAAGAAAAACAAAAGAAAAAGAAAAAAAAGGAAGGAAAGAAAAATCTGGATGTGAACTTTATTGATATTTTGCTAATGGTAGTAAACCTCTCACCAATCAATAAACCTCATATTTCCTCCAAACAAGCTCAGCTGAAGTATTGCCTACTACTTACAGAATCAATTTTTTAATTCAGTTAACACCTGTCCCTTTACTACCAAAGAGTTTTCCATCCAGAGCCTTTGATATACATTGTAAAGTTGCTTAGAGATAATAAAGACATAGCTAATCATATAGTCCTTACAGTTATAAAGGTTTTCACAATCTTTTTTAAAGTTTTTGAGTTAAAGCATCAAAAAGGCACAGAACTGTCAGTGAGGATAGATTTTTGCAGCTTAGATTTTATAACAGTGAATCTCTAGTGCTTATGTAACATGCCAACACAGATAAATTTCTGGTGTTCAATGTTTTGTATACTGAGTACTTGTGTTGTCTTTAGACTGGCTCAGAGATGCAGGAAAATGAGGAGTGGCTGGTACGGGCTAATTTCTCAGATTTCGTAGCAGGTTTCATAGTGCTGAGCTCTGTGCTGGTGGAACTACTCTGGCTATTCTGGTATCTTCACCACAGCAAGCTATTTTAAAGCTTGGTTCTCTGCATCTGCATAAGCTGTAGTCATATCTTTGACTATGTTCTATTTGGAATGACTCTTAATTAAATGTTGATGGTGCAAATGTGATGTCTGATTTTACACTTGAAGTTACCCCATAAACAGATTCTTTAGAATAACCAAACCCACATCTCAGTGAAGAGAGATCTATGAAAATTGCATTCAAATGCTGTCACCTTTCTTCTAAATTCTCTGAATAAATCAGAACTAAAATATCTGAAATGGAAACCAGACTAGATTTCAGCATAGGAACTCTACAATTCTTGTGCAAAAGGATTAGCTCTGCACAATACATGATGATGACTGTAGCAGCATGTTCATGCTAATTTCAAAAAATGTCACTGGTGCTTTGCAGGTACTCAGAGCACCAAATCATTGTTTCTGCTTATAACTTGTAAGCTAAAACTGTAAATCTTGCATGAGTCTTGTAAGAACATTCAGGTCTAAGTTATAGGAGATATAGAGAACATAATTCATTTTGGGGACATCAAATTCAAGCTGATACTCATAGTAGCAAAGTTTTCATTTCTGACCCCCCCATTTCTTGAGCTTTCCAATCAGAAAGGTTCTTGAGATACAGACATAACTTAGCAAAACTGAATTTTATTATAAATTCTTTTTTTCACTTTCTGTGCTTAGCTCATCTCATCGCAACATTAAAATTAATCATTTTTAATAATTGACATTTAAGACTGTGTTCCTCCCTCAGTGTTTGTCAGTGACAGCATTCACTTCCATGTCCATCATATTTCCATCCAGTTTAACTCCAAATGTGTTCAGAATTTTCTATTTACATCAAAGAATCTCAGCAGTGTCCTGAGGTGTCAGTGTCTCAATATCTGGACTTACTAGATCTCTGATAGCATTAAGTAATAAATATATCATATCCACCTACTTGAGTAGTTAATACCTGAGTAGTTACATATTAGATGACTCCCATTTGTATAAAAAATATGGAATTATATAGGACTTTCATAGAAGTAAAAAACTAGGCTACATTAAATTTCAGAGAAACTCTTGTCTTTTCAGGTAAAAGAATATGGAGCTTTAAGAATTTTACTGCACACAATTAGATAAGGATGGTATACAAAACTAACATTCAGCTAACTCTCCACATTTCTGTCTGGATCATGAGGAACTGCAGGAATTCCTAGTTTTCTCCTTTCTTAATTTCATGGCACAAACTTTTCTGTTTTTGTGAACAACTGTCAACCTCAGTAATTATGTGATCAATACTCTGGAGTAAATAAATGTAATTTCATGGAAGACTGTGTGCAAAACATCAGAGATGAAAATACAACCTAGGCTGAATGTAGACACAGAAGAAAAATTAACCTTCTAAAGGTGACAATAGTTGAGGAATTCTGCATTTTGTTCTCAACATTAAGTAAGCTGCAACAGGACTCCCTTAGAGAGGCAGAGACACCACTATTTGTCCATCTGATAAAAAGGGATACTCAAAGAATGCACAGGAGGAAACAAACAAACAAACAAAAAAAAATCAAAACCCAAAACCAACTCGTAATAATAAGGCACTCTTTATCACATAGGCTTGCACTGTCCCTTCACACTTTTGCCATCATTCTTTCTTGGACTTTTTCTGTGGTTGTTGTAGTAGAAATATTAAGCAGCAGTACAGCAGGTACCTCTCTCCACTTCCCTGCCCTCTACCAGCTTTACTTTTTTGCAGTCAGTACTCAAGAAATCAAATATACAAGAAATTTCTTCAAAAAAAAAAAAAAAAAAGAACATAACCAAGCAAACAAAACCCCAGACAGACACTTAAACCACAACAGAAAAAGTTCCTGCAGAAATAAGGCTTAAGATTTATTTTATTTATCACTCTGTTGTGATATATTATTTACTTCCAGTCCCTCTTCTCTTAGTAATTTTTGGTTTTAATTTAAACATTCACCATCTCTACTTACATAAATGCATTCCATCAGCTATATGTTGGAATTCTTGCATCCCCATCTTTCCTTAGTTTAAAGGAATGTGTAAATCACAGCTCTGTTCAATCTGTAAAAATACAGAATCCCTAGGAATCCACAGAAGCTCTTTTATCTACCCCATGGACTTCTCACCATTTCCCTGGTGAGACCCTCCTCAAGTTCAGGGCCTTACAGGTCATAGGATCACAGAATCATAGAAAAGTTAAGTTTGCAAAGAACATCAAGATGATCTAGTTCCAATACCCCTGCCATGGGAAGGGACACCTCACATTAGACCATGTTGCCCAAGCTTCTGTCCAGCCTAGCCTTGAATGCTGCCAGGGATGGAGCATGCACAACTTGGGCAGCCTGTTCCAGTGCCTCACCATCCTCACAGCAAAGAACTTCTTTCTTGTATCTAACCTGAACTTCCCTTTTTTTAACTCGTTACTCCCTGTCCTATTGCTACAGTCCCTGATGAAGAGTTCCTCTCCAGAATCCTTATAGGCACCCTTTAGAGACTGGAAGGCTGCTATGAGTTCTCCACACAGCCTTCTCTTCTCCAGACTGAACAGCTCCATCTTCTCCAGGTTGAACAGCTCCAACTTTCTCAGCCTGTCTTCATAGGGGAGGTGCTCCAGACCCCTGATCATCCTCATGGCCCTTCCCTAGACTTGCTCCAACAGCTCCATGTCATTTGCAATTCTTGCAAAATTACTGTGTTTTGTCTGAGTTTGAATTTGCAAAATTTTCCCACAGAATCTTGTATTCATATTTTTCCTTATTAAATGTTTTTGTTCTTACCTAACTCTACTGGTTCAGGATTATTTGTATGACTGTAGCTGCACACTGCAGCTACAGGAGATAATGAGGCAGAAGACATTCCAGACACCAACAAATCCCATGATTGCACCTTTGAGCAAAGAAATTATGGCTGCAGTAACATGAGAGGAATTGCATTTTATGTCTTAAATTTAGCAAACCCTGAGGACAAGTTAAACATAGTTTCAGTCTATATTCTTGGTCTACCTTTCAACTGAAATAACCCTGAAAACACTAGTATGTCATTCAGAAGGAATTCTGTATGGTTATAGAAGTCCCTATGATGACTAACACCAAAATAAATATCTTTGTATCCCCAAAACCATATCTTTTACCCACACAAGGAGTTATGTATGCTTGAAGGATCACGTTATAAAGAAAGCACAGGAAACAAACAATCAAAACCAAAACCTGAAAAAGCCCAATATCTGAGAAATCAGAGTAGGATCTGTGTTAAGAATATAAAAAATCTACACCATTTCATTTTTAACTGTGGTCACTAAATTTAAAAAATTGCTATGAGCACTTATGACATGCTTTTGTCAAGGCAAACACTCAGATTGTTTTTGAGTGTTCTTGGGAAAAGCTTTACATTTCTTTTTTCTTTCTTAGAGTCTCTAGTTTTAAATGGAAGATCTTATATGAAACAACCCTCTCTGGGTAAGAGAAGACATAGCCAAGTATATCTCATAACCTAAAATTAATTTAAGGGCACTGGTGTTACTGAAATCTGTTTACATTTACAAAGGTTGCGTTTATTTAATAAACAAATAAAGTCAAATGCTTTGCAATGTAAGATGAGCTTTTTACAGATAGCAATCAAGAGATGAAAGACGTATCAGCAAAGAAACTAAAATCTTTGCATAATGGTTCAAAATTAATATAAGAATCAGATTAAGAAAAAGAACTGATGTAATTATGTGTAATAAATGGCCATAAACAAAAAGAGTGAAGAATGGATGATAAACATAGACTAAGATGAAGAAAAACAGGTCATAAAATTGCAATGTAATAATGTAAAGGTATTAGATCAATAGCCAAAACATGCCTATTCTGAAATCAATCTTTCTTTCATTAACACGTCACCTGAAGAAGATGTGGAGATAAATGTAGTTTTAATGTTAAAACAGAGAAAATGTACTTTTAAACATATTTTTAGGTATCTAACCCAACAGCTTATCAATTCACAAAATTTATCTTTAAAGCTAATCTTTATACCTGGACCAATATAAAATAATCCTTGTATAAGAAACATAGAGTGAATCCAAAACATAGAAGTACATGCTATACATACAGTAAGCAATATGCATGCTAAATTTCACTAGTCTGAAAATACATGCATTTACCAAGTATACACTCATTTGTAAAGAAAGTCTTTGAAGAAGTGTCATTTTCTAATTCTGTCCATATTCTTTATACCAACTATATTACATGATTCACTACATCAGATCACAGGGTTTATCTAGAGCAGACACATGCATGTAAGTGCATCTAGTATAACAAGCAGATGATTTTACCAGAAAATCAGAATTTTGTAATATGTTGTACTGATTGTTTTGACTACAAATGCATGATTTCTAGCTTTGGTATTAGAAACCATATTTGATACATAATAAATGATTCCTTTACAGCAGTGTAGCCTTGACCCTTCTGAGATTAATATGCAGAATACGTATCATTCACAAAGAAAACATGGCTGGGAGTATCTAGATGTAAAGCACCTAATACACATTGCCTGTCTGGAACCTGACAATCTTCTAATTTAATTCAGAATGAATTTCATTAATTGTGTCTCAAACTTGACTCAGATCATAGAATCATAGAATCATAGGATAGTTAGGGTTGGAAAGAACCTTAAGATCATCTAGTTCCAACCCCCCTGCTATGTGCAGGGATACCTCCCACTAAACCATGCCACCCAAGGCTATGTCCAACCCTGCCTTGAACGCTGCCAGCAATGGAGCATTCACAACTTCCCTGGGCAACACATTCCAGTGCCTCATCAAATATTTACACGAAGACTCTCAAATGTTTATAAGGTGAAAAAGCATTATCATGGCCTTGTCTTGACTAGGGGTATAATGCAACTAGGGCCCAAGGTTAGAACGCTGCTCAAAAAAACATTTGGAAGAGAACCTAAGTACTGTAAGTCTCAGCACATACCATGGAATGACAACCAACAGGAAAATAGTACTTGAAACTGCTGGAAAGATGCATCATGACAGCATGTCCTGGTTTTGGCAAATCATGTAGTGATTTGATCAGCATTCTGTGCTCAAATCTGGCTATAACCACTCCCTTGTGATCCAATGATTGCAGAGGTAAGTTATAGTACATGATAAAGATGGGGGAAGAAACATTTTTATATGGATGTAGAATACTTGAGTTTTGTGTTTGTGCTGAGCTGCTAGCCAGAGCCCAATCCTGACAGAATTGCCTTCCCCTGAAGTCAATGGCGCCTGCTTGTCACAGCAGCAGGGGTGGGTCTTGGTTAGCAGTGTATAAGAGTGTGTGTGTTCAACACAGCCCTATGGTCCCCTTGTTAAATCAAATCTAGAAGAGGCAGACTGTTCCTCTCTCTTCTGTGACTAAGGGATTCTATGTTTTCTATCTTGCAATTTAATCTTTTTTTTTCAAAGATGGGGGAAAACAATTTTAAATATAAAAAATCTAAAAGAGTTAAATAGAAAACCTGATTTACTCCAGCCCTCTTGTGCTGTAGCACAGTTAAGTTCCCATAGACCAAGAATATAATGTTCTGAGGACTTCTGGCTCTCCTGCAAGTTGGAGGCAGGAACATATTTCTCAGACTGGAGAAGAGAAGGCTATAAGGAAACTTCACTTTTTCCTTTGAATACTTAAAAGGGGGCTTACAAAGAAAGATGTGGACAGATTTTCTAGCAGGGCCTGTTGCAATAGGACAAAGGGTGACGGTTTCAATCTAAAAAGTAGATTTAGACTAGACAGAAGGGTTTGTTTTTTTTTTTTTTACAATGGGGGTGGTGAACCCCTCAAAGGTTGCCCAGAGAGATGGTAGATGCTCCACCCCTAGAAACATTCAAGATTAGGGGAGATGGGGCTTTGAACTACCTGACCTATTTGAAGATGCCACAGATGATTGCAATGGAGTCAGACTAGATTACCTTTAAAGGTCCTTTCCAACCCAAACTATTCTATGATTGATTCTATGATTCTATATTGTTCTGAATACAGCACCGTGACTTCAATAATGCACCACAGCCACCTCTACTAGAAATACTGGGTTCCTTTATATTTAATTTATAACTGTAATTACAAGAAAAGTCACAGGCTGATAAACTGCGGTGCAAGAAATCAAAAACAATTTTCATAGATAGTGGTTTCCTTCCAAAACACTTTACTTTGATAAAGAGAAATGCAATTACAAGGTCTTGTATTGTATATTTGTAATACTGGATCTCAAAGCTCTTTGCTGACATCTAATATATTAATCACCCATTGTAGACATGGGGAAATCGAGATATGCTGAAATGACTTTTATGAAGTCAACACAGCAGAAGCAGGGACTGAAACCAGAAACAAGATGGAAACAACTGATGCTTTCACTGAAGAGTCATTGATATGGTCTTTTCTGAGAACCTTAGTAGGGCAGCTGAATTATTGCCTCCTACGCTTTAGGGTTTCACTTGGCAGTACTCAGATATCATCATTTGTGTGTGGATCCATTCATTTACTCCCCTTTTCCCTAGGAAACATGACACATTTAAGAGTGAATTCAATCATGCCCCTACCCTAGTCACCAATACAACCCTTGAGACTCAAATCATACATTTTTTCAAATGAAGCAAATAAAAAAAAATGAGTGTACTTTCAGGCAACATGAATTTACCTGTGCAATACCAGTGGAACAGACTGAATTTTCTGGTTGTTAAATACATGTTTATGGAAAATTAGTTTCTCTGCGGGTTGTTAAAATCTTTAGGAAAACACTTATTAACTATTGAAACATGTAATTCTTTTTTATTTAAAAAAAAAAAAAATTAAACCCAAACTTTTTCTTCCTTAGTTTTTATAAAGGTTGTACATGTAAAAAGGAAAATAAACAGCATGAGTGGCATTTCCCCAATTTAAATATTGAATAAGCATGAAAAAATTAGTAAAAGTAGAAATACATGCATTAGTAGAAAACTTTTAGGCCAGAATTTAATGAGTGCAAGCATTAAAAATATGCAGCTAAGCCATAAATACTACTTAAAGGCAAGCCTAGCAGTAATGCATATTAATCAGTAGTTAATGAAAAGAACTAAGAATAAAGTGGAATTTTACTACATCATATTAACGAATCTCCTGATTACAATTCAGGAAACAAGAGAAATCTGAAATAGTAATGATTAGAACCTGTGCCTGTACTAGACAGCTAGAAAACACAACTGACCAACACAAAAAAATTTATTGTATCTGTCTTTTTAATTTTTTTCCCATATAGACTGCAGCTGAAGAGTAAAAAAAAGTTGCAACTCTGATCTATAAAGTAACCAAGAAATTATTAACTGTTCCTGGGGTTGGTCTGGTGCATTACTGATAGCACAAAATCAAAAAAAAAGAAAATGTGCTCAGAAGAGGGATTTTTCCCTGACAGATATTATATGTAGGCTAAACTCTTGAGGGGTAAAGCAGATTTGTAAATTCTTGAATGACAAAAGGTAGTTAAAAGTATCAAATTATTTAGCACAGCAACAAAGAAGCTTTCTACAAGTTATAAGCAAATACTGGTATCTAAAATGAAAGAGGGTTGGGGAGAATGGAAGCAGCTAAAACAGAAAACACTTTTGTTAAAATAATCATCTGACATTAACTTTTTCAATTACTTTGATTGTCAGCTGCTCAGATCCTGTCATTACTGTGGACTCTGGAGCTATATTTGCATTCCCTGGCACTTGGCATATCATTTTCCAGTGAGCAAAAGATAGGAAAATCCTGTGGGTGGCCAGTAATAACAGCCTCATAAGCAACTCTTCTGTAATCAAGATGCTATTATTATGAAGAAATATTGTTATGCATTTCATATTCTCCTTATATTTTTCCCATGCCTTTTAAAAATATGTACTTTGGATTTTAAATATTATGAAAATCTTGGGCATTTATAGTCTCAAAAGGAAAGAAAAAGATAACATAGATAAAGCTTCTGAATATCAAATGTCTCAAGTGCCAGCCCCCTGCCTTTTCCTGAAGGCTAGAAGGAGAAAGAAATGTTAGCATGGACTAACACTCATACTTAGTTTTGCAGCTTTTAAGGACAATTAAAGGTAAGCACAAGAAATTAAACTTTAAAAATAGACTGCCCAGTGTCTACAGGCATCCTAATGTGTATGAAGTTTGTCAGCTGCCATCAAATTTAGCAGCTAGCTACTGTAACATCTTTAGACTAGTCACAAAGTATGCCATTAGTACCTGTTTCTAACATTCTTCTTATGGATCCTGGTGTTTCATGGAAAAAAGATTTATACTAACTGTTCACATGTATGAAAACACTCTCAGCATTACTAATTGGTCCTGACACAAGCAGCATTTTTGCTGTATACAACAGAGCAAAAAGCCTTACTCAGTGAAAAGCTTTCATCAAATTATCAGCCAGTGAAAGCTGACAAGCTGATTGAATGTGTCAGAGGAAGGGAGAGGTGATATATAACAGTACAATTTTCATTGCACAAAACAATATTTTTAGTCCTTACAATTTGCATTGAAACTCATTATTCCTCTCCAGTATGGGCAAAGGAGAAATTCTGTAAGTGCCCAAGTCTGTGACTTCTCTAATTTTTAATCCAGCTCAAAAGACTGCTTTCCGCAGGGAGATGACTAAATGATATACAGCTGCTCACCAGGCATTTGTCTCTTGCTCACATTCAGGGAAAGCTATCAAGAATTAAACTCTGTGCCGGCGTTACACTGCTGGGAATATTAAAGCTACATTAGATGCAGGATAATGAAGGATGTTGTATTGCAATTAATCTAGAATTGATGTCACAGGACAGATGCCTGTGTCACAGACAGAAAAAGCTACACCCCTGTAGTTTGATACCTACTCTAGAGGGAACACTTGACATAACATAATCACTTGCCATCTGTGACCTCTTTGTGTTTTATCACAACAGGAATTTATTGAACTGCCTGGACACACCAGTATAAATAATGGTCTAATAATATTCATTGTATGCACACAAATGAGAAAATTACATCACTTGGAGTATTGTGTGCAGTTCTAGTGCCCTCAACATGGAAAGGACATGGAACTGTTAGAACAAGTCCAAAGGAGGGCCACTCAGGGGACTGGAGCACCTGCTGTATGAAGATAGGATGAGAAAGTTGGGGCTATTCAGCCTGGAGAAGAGAAGGTTGCATGGAGACCTCATGGCAGCCTTCAATAACTGAAGAGGGCTTATAAAGCTGCTAGGGATGGACTCTTCATTAGGGACTGTAGGGACAGGGCAAGGTGTAATGGGTTCATACTCAAACAGAGGAAGTTTAGATTGGATATGAGGAAGAAATTCTTTATTGTAAGGGTGGTAAGGCACTGGAATGGGTTTCCCAGGGAAGTTGTGAATGCTCCATCCCTGGTGTTGCTCAAGGCCGGGTTGGACAGAGCCTTGGGTGGCATGGTTTAGTGGGAGATTGGAACTAGATGATCTTAAGGCTCTTTCCAACCGTAACTATTCTATGATTCTATGATAATAGCAGCTGATGAGAATGTGTAAAACCATTTGAAAAAACTATTTTACATCAGATTTTCTGAACTTAAGTGAAATCAGCTGAGTGGTAAAAATCCAATCTAGTAAAAGTAAATAATTCCCTGACCTTTTTTTTTATTATTTTTTACTTATTTTGGCTTTTTGTATTATTATTAAGAAGTATTTTATAAGTATGTTTTAGATACAGATCAAGAAATTTCAGCCAAGTCTTTTCTTGGCCTAGTAAATCCTATTATACCAGGAGATATAGAACATATATGAATTTTCTATTTAAAAAGAAATGTCTAGTTGCAACAGATGCTTTCAATTTTAAATAAAGAAGAATGAACTCTAAATATTATTTTAATGTAATTTTAATTGTTTTCTTCTTTATTTCAAAGACTCACTTGCAGTATCTGCACTAAACACTTATTGCAGTGAGACTACTGAGGCAAAGAAAGTAGCAGTTGTAGCTCGGCTGTGCTTTTCAGGGGACCATCCACTAAACCCACATGGCCACAGGGGGATGGAGTAGTATTTTACCCAAGGTCATGCGTGAGCCAAGTCCTGCAGATGACTTTTACTTTAGTGAAATATTTTCTAGACTGCGTATGAAAAATTCCAAGACCTTCCTTAAAAGCAAGTAACATTAGAGGTCACAGCAAAGGTCATCACTCTTGTATGCCTCTGTGTGTTCCTTTAGCAGAATGTGTATTTTACTTCGAGTTCCTCACTTCTAATGCAAAGTGAACTGAGATATGAATGTTCAAGTACAGTAACAAAAATAGTGTGAATGATATCAAGAGAAAAGTTAAACTTTCTACTATCTCTCCCCAAGTACATCAATATTTTAGGGTTGAGTCAATTTACAACAAAAACCCAAACAAACACCCAGCCAACCAAACATAACACTCTGCACCTTTTGTGTTTAAAGACAACTACAGTTGAAGATTAATAGCACATACAAACTATGTTCAGTAGTTATTACAAGAAGAATAAAACTACAAAGGTCAAAGTCACACTAGAAATACCTTAGATATCCGTAAATTCCCAGTAGAAACAAGAAAATGCTTAGCAAGGAGCAGAACTACATGTCTTCTTTTTCCAGGGTAAAAAGACTATTAAGATTCAAAATTGTCGTTGAAAACTTATACTTGGGACTCTTCTAGTTTGTGAGAATGTAAAAACCTGTGTCTTTTACTGGGTGATCAGAATCTAGATGGGAATCTTACAAGCCCTTTTTTTGACATCTACTCAATGTTAAGAGTATTATTTAATAATTTCATTGGAAGATTGGGACTAGAACATTCATTTACTGGCTCTATACATAAAAATACTCTTTAGCTATAAAAATCTCCCTCCCCAAACACTGAATAACAAGGCAACAACTAAGCATTTACAGTCCTTCATCTTACAAAGGTAGAACTGAAGTTCTCTGCATAGGTAGCTGTCGTGGTCCTCCTTGGACCTCCTATGTCATCGTTTAACCCTAGACAAGGCCCAAACTTGACTCTGCATAACTCTCGGGATCAGACAAAATGGTCATGAGTAAAACACACTTAATATGCATGCCAACATGGTGATCCCAATCAGCAGGCAGGTCTCAAGGGTTTCTAAAGGCCATTCAAAACCTTTAAAATCCTCAAGCGATGCCGTAAACAGCCTGGTGGAGGGGCTGGAAGCATAAAAGAATGTCTCCTTCACAGGTTGACCACCTGTCGTGGTTTGAGGCGTAAATCAATCTGCCTGCCCACTCACTCCTCCCAACCTTCTTTTCCCCCCGAGGGGGGGGGGGGGGGGGGGGGGGAGAAGGAAAGGAACCGAAAGAATGCAACTCCTTTGGGTTGAGATAAGGACCGTTAAGTAATCAAGGTATAACACAAATCA
>JASSUY010022538.1:0-10429 GCA_032466535.1 Forpus xanthops
ATGGATGGGTGATGGATTGATGATGGATGGATGGATTATGGATGAGTGATGAAGGATGGATGGATGGATGGATGGATAAAAGGATGGATGGATGATGGATGGATGGATGGATGAAGAATGGATGGATAGATGATGAATGGATGGATGATGGATGGACGGATGGATGGATGGTTGTATAAAAGGATGGATGGATGGATGGATGGATGGACGGATGGTTGTATAAAAGGATGGATGGATGGATGGATGGATGGGTGATGGATTGATGATGGATGGATGGATTATGGATGAGTGATGAAGGATGGATGGATGGATGGATGGATGGATGGATAAAAGGATGGATGGATGATGGATGGATGGATGATGGATGGGTGATGGATGGATGATGGATGGATGGATGGATGGATGGATGATGGATAGATGATGAATGGATGGATCATGGATGATGAATGGATGGATGATGGATGGATGACGAATGGATGGATGGATGGTGGATGGATGGATGATGGAAGCATGGATGAATGGAGCGATGAAGGATGAATGGATGATGAAAGATGGATTGATGAATGGATGCATGGATGAAGGATGGATGGATGGATGAAGGATGGATGGATGGATGAATGGATGGTGGATGGATGAATGGATGGTGGATGAATGGATGGATGATGGAAGCATGGATGGATGGATGGATGAAGGATGGATGAATGGATGAATGAAGGATGGATGGATGGATGGATGAGTGATGGATGACAGATGGATGGATGGATGGATGGATGGATGGATGGATGGATGGATGAAGGATGGATGAAGGATGGATGGATGGATGGTGGATAGATGAATGGATGAAGGATGGATGGATGGATGGATGGTGGATGGATGATGGTCCCATGCTCTGCTTGGCACCCGGGCACGTTCCTTCCTTAGAGGGAGGATGGAGCTTGAGCCCAATGGTGCCAATCAGCAGCTTCTCTCTCCATCTCAGGCTCTTTCTGCTTCAATCCTGGGTTCACCAACATCACCAGCTACGAGGTGGAAGAGGTTGAGAAGAGTAAGTGAACCCATGGAGCTGTTCCTATCAACCCTGGGTCCCCCCTAAGCCACATCCCTGAGCTTCACCTCCCACCCTCAGGTGTCTGTGACAGCCTCAATCTGGGGAACTTCAGTTCCTTCTACTTCCCACTCCTCACGGCCACCAGTGTCTTCTGCATCACCAACTGTGACCAGCGAGCAGCCGACCCCATCCCCTGCGTCTTCGGCACCTGCAAGGTGCTCAATCGAGGACCAAAGTGCATGTAAGAACCCCATTGGGTGTCCTCCACGCAATGGGTGCCCTCTCCTTTGCTTGGTGCTGGTGTCACCGTTCGGATGAGGATGTGGACGTGGATGTGTCCCCATCAGGTGCTCTGAGCAGGCAGCGTTTTGGTACCAGGACGATGCCTGCAGCTCCCGGATCAGTAAGGTTGGGGTGGCCATAGGAGTCCCGGTGACCGGGTTGGTGTTGGCCATCGGCATCTTCACCATCTTCCTGGTGCGGATGAGGAGGCAGAAGGAGATGTACAGGCAAGTGGGGTGCGGAGAAGGGGTTGTCCCATAGGAGTGGGTCTGGTGGTCATCTGTATCTATTGCACCATGCAGGGATAAGTTGACGTCCCGCTCAGAGCTCTACTGCAGCGTGGATGAGAGCTGGAGCAGCCCCCAGGGCTTTGCCACCAACAATCAAGGAATCATGCTGGAAGGTAATGGGGCTGGTGGGATGGATGGTGGGTAATGGATGGATGATGGATGGAGGATGGATGGAGGATGGAGGATGGATGGATGATGGATGGAATGATGGATGGATGGATGGATGGATGGATGGATGGATAATGGATGATGGATGGATGATGGATGATGGATGATGGATGGATCGATGGAGGATGGATGATGGATGGATGGATGGATGGATGGATGGATGGATGGATGGATAATGGATGATGGATGGATGATGGAGGATGGATGGATGGATAATGGATGATGGATGGATGATGATGGATGATGGATGGATGAGGGATGGGTGAGGGAAGATGGATGGATGGATGAGGGATGGGTGAGAGATGATGGATGGATGGAGGGATGGATGGATGAATGTTTTGATAATGGATGGATGGATGATGGGAGATGATGGTTGATGGATGGATGGATGGATGATGGATGGAAGATGGATGAATGAGGGATGACAGATGTATGAGGGATGAATGATAGATAATGGATGGTGGATGGATGAGGGATGGATGAGGGATGAACGTTTTATAACATATGGATGATGGAGGATGGATGGATGATGGATGGATGAGGGATGAATATTTTATAACAGATGGATGGATGATGGAAGATGGATGGATGGATGATGGATGATGGATGATGAATGGGTGGTGGTGGCCAGGTGGAGCTGCAGCCCCCTCGTGTGCTGCTGTGGTCCATGATCTCCTTCCTTCCCCCAACAGATCTGGAGACCCCCAGCACCACCCAGATTAACCTGGAGAAGGTGGACACCTCACAGAAGGTGGGTACCACATCCCCAGGACCCCCCGACCATAGTGGGAACAACTCTCCCTTATTCCACCCCCATCTCTCCTTCCTTCCTCCCCAGATCCACATTCAGAAGCCATCCAAGATCATCATCCCTTGAGCAGAAGAACCAAAGAGCCACAGGTGGGGAAGCACCAGGACATCTCCCACCTTCCCCACTGCGTGGTTCCTTCAACCCCGTTTGTAGTTTAATAAAGGACTTATTTTATTATTCCCACTTTGGGTGACATAGTTGGGGCCTTTGGAGGGGCCTGGTTGACATGGAGGGGTCCCATGGTGGCCACCACCATGTGGTCACCCCATGGATGGTGGGGACACCACTGAATGAGCTCCATAGGCCTGTTGAGCTCTATGTGCAGTGGTGGCAGCATCAGCCCCACCAGCCCCTCCAGCCCTCCTGGCTCCATAGGTCTTAATGGTCCTCTGAGCCCCTCCATCTCCACAAGCAGATCTTAGAACTGCTGCATCAGGAACCACTCCAGTGACTGCCACCTCCTCCTGCACCACCACCATCCCCACCACCACAACCGTCACCACCATCACAACAGTCCCTGCCACAGTCGTCCCCACCACCATCCCCACTGCTCTAACCATTCCCACCATCACAACCATCCCCAACACCACCATCCCCACCACTCCAACCACCCCACCACCATCCTTAGCACCACAACCATCCCCACCACCATCCCCACCACTACAACCGTCCCCCCATCACAATTGTCCCCACCACCATCCCCACCACCACAATCATCCCCACCACCATCCCCACTGCTCTAACCATTCCTACCATCACAACCATTCCCACCACCACAACCATCCCCACCACCACAACCATCCCCACCACCACAACTGTCACCACAACCATCCCCACCACCACCACCATCCCCCTCCCCCCCCTCCCCCCCCCGCCCATGCCCCACCCTGTCACCAGTGCTCCATTTATCCGGTTTATGGTGTTCTTCCCACCTCTTCCGGCACTTGGGAGGTGTCTGATGGGGACAAAGTCCGTGCGTTGCCCATAATATCCCATTGGGGTGTGGTTGCGTCCAAAGTCCCACCTGGGGTGGGGAAGGAGGGGGGTCAGAGTCCATCAGGAAGCAAATGGCAACAGAAGGGGGGTGATGGGGAATGTGTCACCCCAAAAGAGGCCTCTCAAAGGGGGAGGTGGTGGCTTCGTGCCCCCTCCCCGGCTCTACGTTGGGGTCATCCCGGTACAAAGAGGTATCCCAAGAGTGTTCCCAGTGAAGAAAGAGGGGGTCCAACCCCAGTTGGGTTGGGGGTCCTTCAACCCCCACGAGGAGGGCAAGGAGATGCTTATGGATTGGCCAGAATTCCCTTGGTTCCCATTGGCTCCTTGTCAGGGCTCTTCATACATCATCTTCATACATGGTGGAACTGAATAATTCCATGCTTCCCGATAATCCAGGCCATGTTTGGCTCTTGAATTCCACCCCTCCAACTGGGAGCCAAGGAGATGGCCTGGAATTCACAGGGACTTTGCCACTTGGCCTTTTGGGAATGGAACAGCCTGATTCCGAACATTGGAATCCTTGGGAATGGAAGAGGGGAGAAGGAATGCCTTGGATGGTTGGGATGGGGGATGAGGGCAATCGGAAGTGAATAATGCTGATGATGCTATGTTACTACATCAATAATGCTAATTTAATGAGAATATCATATTCATGATAGTAATAAATACATAATATTACCATACACATAATACTACTCATAGTAGTAGCAGCAGCAACACCAAGGGTAATACATCCTAAGCGTAAATATTGAGCCTTATTGATAATTATCATTGTTAATTGTGATGGCATCCGATAACGACCTAATAATACCAATTAAGCAGTAATTACATTAGGCAATTAAGGAAACGTGTATCATTGGTGCAGGTCGTATTCATCCCAAAGGATGTTGGTTCCTAGGGCGCTTGGGCAATGGGAAAGGCAATTGCAGAGTGCCAAAACCCATGGAATTCTTCCATTATTATTATTATTATTTTATATGATCGTATTTCTATAGTATTATTTTTATTATTTTTATATTTTTCGTCTATTATAATATTATTTTATTAATATAGGCTATTATTATACCAATATAATCTGTTTTCAGGCTCTGCTCTTCCAAATAATCTTCTTCCCCTCTTCGCGTAAGTATCTATGAATATATACATGAATATATGAATGAAGTTGATATATATATGGTAGAAATACATAATTAATGTATCATACATTATAAATTGGACTATTTTCAATAATAAATAATATACATCATGTTGGTATATAATATATATAATAGAATATGGAGTATAATGCATAACATAGACTATAGACTGTATAAATGAAGATAATTCATATAAAGAATTGATATGAATTCTATATTTAGGACAAATTAATCTCCTCCTTTACTTAGAATAGCACAGATTTGGTGGCAAAAAGACAAAGCCCAAATGTGCCCTTTTCCTCCAGGAATGCCAGGAAAATGAACCGCAATTGGAAGGGGAGTGAAAACCAAATGCTTTGCATCACCCCAAGGTTTCCATGGGGGATTTTATAGGGAGCAAAGTGCTGAGGGACCCATTTCCTTCCCAATGTGCTCTGTGAACCACGCATAGGGTGGAGGAGGTTTGGTGCCCATTAACCCCTTGCTGATATCAAACGCAAAGGTTGCAGAGGCAAGGAGATGCCCCCATGGAGATTGGATGCTCTTGGGCTGTCCTCTTGGCATTGGTTGGGTTCTGTGGGTCTGTGTAATGCAATGGGGGCCGTTCCATCCTGGTCCTGCTGCTGCCTTCAGGCGTTCCGGTTCCTATGGGGACGTCACCTTATCATCTGGAGATAAGGAGCTGGGTTGGGTCTGTGTTCCCTGTTTATGGCTCCCACGGTGACAGGTTTATAGCATTCCATTGGGGTTTTGTAGGGAGCAAAGTGCTGAGAACCCCATTTCCTTCCCAATGTGTTCCGGGAACCCCCAGTGCTGAGGACCCTCCAGAACGTGGGGGTTCGGTGGAAGGGAGAATCGGGCACAGAAAGAGATTTCCAATTGAAGGTCTTTTCCAACCCAAACGATTCTGGGACCCTAAGAGCCATAGAACTGAGTGATGTTTGACCATCTTTGAGCACAGAGTAAATGCTCTTTGGAAGAAGATGGTCTATGGAACCAGATGGTGTTTGGGACCAGAGGGTGTTTGGGACCAGAAGGTGTTTGGGACCTGATAGTGTTTGGGACCTGATGGTGTTTGGGACCTGAAGGTGTTTGGGACCATATGGTGTTTGGGACCTGATGGTGTTTGGGACCTGATGGTGTTTGGGACCAGAGGGTGTTTGGGACGTGATGGTGTTCGGAACCTGATGGTGTTTGAGCACAGAGTAAATGCTCCTTGGAACCATATGGCCTGTGGAACCAGATGATGGCCTGTGGAGCCACATGATGGCCTGTGGAACCAGATGATGGCCTGTGGAGCCACATGATGACCTGTGGAACCACATGATGGCCTGTGGAACCAGATGATGGCCTGTGGAGCCACATGATGGCCTGTGGAACCGGATGATGGCCTGTGGAGCCACATGATGGCCTGTGGAACCAGATGATGGTCTGTGGAACCAGATGATGGCCTGTGGAGCCACATGATGGCCTGTGGAACCAGATGATGGCCTGTGGAACCAGATGATGGTCTGTGGAGCCACATGATGGCCTGTGGAACCACTTGATGGCCTGTGGAAGCACATGATGGCCTGTGGAACCAGATGATGGCCTGTGGAAGCACATGATGGCCTGTGGAACCAGATGATGGCCTGTGGAGCCACATGATGGTCTGTGGAACCAGATGATGGCCTGTGGAACCAGATGATGGCCTGTGGAACCAGATGGTCTTTCAACTCAAACCATCCATGTTTCAATGAACCACATATAGGGTGGAGGAAGTTTGGTGCCCATTAACCCCTTGCTGCCATCAAACACGAAGGTTGCAGAGGCAAGGAGATGCCCCCATGGAGATTGGATGCTCTGGGGCTGTCCTCTTGGCATTGGTTGGGTTCTGTGGGTCTGTGTAATGCAATGGGGGCCGTTCCATCGTGATCCTGCTGCTGCCTTCAGGCGGGGTTCAGGCATTCCTATGAGGACATCCCCTTATCATCTGGAGATAAGGAGCTGGGTTGGGTCTGTGTTCCCTGTTTATGGCTCCCACGGTGACAGGTTTATAGCCACACAATGACGCTTTGGGTGAACTCTGCTCCTGTCTCTTGGCTGGGTGTGAGCAATAAATGCTATAAATAGAGCGTGTCTATTGATGCCTCATTTATCACACAGACACGATACACAATAAGCTTACTATAAAGTTCTTATGTAGACACCGTGTATGTATAAATATACTACGTATAAATAACTGAATAGCATTAATATTGGGTGACGGAGCATCAATAACACATCGTGTTGTAGTAACACCATAACGACATAGCAACGACTCAACATGCCTGACGTAAGGCAATTTAACATCTCTATACACACCTAAAGTAAATATAGACACGTAGGCACATATAAATACGTAACAATTTCCTTACCTATCAATAAACCTTGCTTTCCACGCAAATATGTGAATAAATGCATTTTTCAGGTGGACTCTGCTCCTTTCTTGTTGCTGATGATGTGGATATACTATAAACGTATGTGTGTTGTACATAAATATCTATTATGAAAGGTTTATAATATAAATGTATATAGGTAATATATATTTACATTGTATTTATATTAAAATATCTGTATAAAAATCTGTGTTCTATATCGAATATATTCATATATACGTATATAGACGTCAATAATGATATATATGATATAGATGTCCGTTATATGCGTATAACAGAATAGAATCATAGAACCATAGAATGGTTTGGGTTGGGAAGGACCTTAAGGACCCCCACTTCTAACAGCACAGTAGGAGCAGGATGGAATGGGAATGGGAAGGATTTGAAGGGGGAGAAGGGATAAAGTCCATGGATGGAGGTCAAGAAGACACCATCTTGCATTTGGCACGCTGCAGGTGGAAATGGCTTGGAGAAGGATTCCTCTTCCAAGTGGACAAAGCTCCTCCTCTTCAGCGCCATGCTTGTGGCTCGTCCACAGAGCAGCGAGTTGCCAATAACTCCCGGCCCAAATGGGATCCATTCGGTTCGGTCACACCTCGTGTGCGTCCGTCACCACCTCACTCAATCCCATGAAGCTCAATGCCATTGAGTCTCGTCAAGACTCAGATGTGTCAACTCCTTTCCCCTTTGAACAGTCGTTGGGTTGGAAGGCCCTACTTTGGGTCCAATCCAGACCCACGTGCCCTGAAGGTGACGCGTGAACTGCTTTGCTCTATCCTGATCCATCCATCTCACACTTCCGTTTAGGTTGCTTTATGCTCTGGTGTCTCACGAGGAACTCTACAAAACAATACCCTTCAGTGGTGCTCAACGGCGCATTCGAAGTGATACATACTCATAGAACCAGAGAACGATATGGGTTTTAAAGGACCTTAAGATCATCCTTAGGGGTCACCTCCCCAAAACCATGGCACCCAAGGCTCTGTCCAACCCAACCATGGATGGAGCACTCCCAACGTCCCACAGTGACCCATTGCAGCGCCTCAGAGTGAAGAACTTCATCCTCATCCCCAATGTGAACCTCCACTGCGTCCCTGCTCATGTTCTTTGAGCGCATTCCTATAGCACACCGAGGTCAGGAAGAGATGAGCTGCTCGGTGCATGTGTAGGTCCAAACCATGACTTGAACGTTGTTGTGTCCATCGTTAGAGGATGGTGTTGGGAAGGGATCACTGGAGATGGCATCACCAATTGCATAGCGAGGGAGTAGGTGGGACAGGTTGTAACTACTCGAGTTTGGATCATCAATGCTTCTAATGGGGAGAAACTGTCCAAAGGGCATTCACAAAGGAAGGAGGAGGTGTTCATATGGGGCTGAGAGCATCTCTATGGGGCCAGGAGCCTCGCTGCGTGCCTGAGGATCAGCCCTTGTGGGGCCACAAATCTCCATAGGGGACTGAGAATATCCATTTCTATGGGGCTGGGGGTTTCCCTATGGGGTTCAGGATCTCCGTGTGGGGCTGAGCCTTCCCCATAGGCCTAACGCATCTCTATGGGGCCAGGAGTTAACCTACAGTGCCCTACTGCCAGCCCCATAGTGTTAACCTACAGTGCCTTACTGCCAGCCCCATAGCGTTAACAAACCCACAGTGCCCTACTGCCATCCCCATAGCGTTAAAATACAGTGCCCTACTACCAGCCCCATAGCATTTACAAACCCAGAGTGCCCTACTCTCAGCCCCATAGCGTTAACAAACCCACAGTGCCCTACTCTCAGCCCCATAGCATTAACAAACCCACAGTGCCCTACTGCCAGCCCCATAGCGTTAACCTACAGTGCCCTACTCTCAGCCCCATAGCGTTAACAAACCAACAGTGCCCTACTGCTAGCCCCATAGTGTTAACAAACCCACAGTGCCCTACTGCCAGCCCCATAGCATTAACAAACCCACAGTGCCCTACTGCCAGCCCCATAGCGTTAACACACAGTGCCCTACTGCCAGCCCCATAGCGTTAACAAACCCACAGTGCCCTACTGCCAGCCCCATAGCGTTAACCTACAGTGCCCTACTGCCAGCCCCATAGCATTAACAAACCCACAGTGCCCTACTGCCAGCCCCATAGTGTTAACAAACCCACAGTGCCCTACTCTCAGCCCCATAGCATTTACAAACCCACAGTGCCCTACTCTCAGCCCCATAGCACTAACAAACCCACAGTGCCCTACTGCCAGCCCCATAGCGTTAACCTACAGTGCCCTACTGCCAGCCCCATAGCGTTAACAAACCCACAGTGCCCTATAGCACAGGGGAGTGAATTCCGACACGACGCATTCTCCCTGCCTCTCCTTACGAACAAGCCATACATTTGTTCGGTGTCAGAACTCCTTTCCCCCTAAACGCACCCACAAGTGACCTACAGCGGTGTTCGGGGCTGCTATGGGTCCAAACCCGAGCAGTGAATGGGTTGGTTTTGGGTACCACGTAGTTTGGGGGTGAATTAGGGTCCAGGGATGGACGGGGCAGGGTGGGTTTCTGGGTCCCAGATGGGTTATGGGATGTTGTTTGTGGGTGGGATGGAGATGTTTGGGCGTGAGGCGAACGGGACCCCCATGTGGAGGCTATGGGGGGTGGGGGGCAGCAGCGCCATGGGTCTGGGGTGGCTGTGGACGGCGGTGCATCCGCAGAGCTCCTGCAGGGGATGGAAGGGCCCTGAAGGAAGGTGCTGAGGGCATTGGGGCCGGAGGGAGCTCCGAGCAGGGGTTGAGGACGGTGCAGAGGGACTCTCCTTCAGTTGGTTCTGATCTCTTCGTTGCCTTCAAGAACCAACGCAGTGTTGAAGTTAATTGGGGTTCGGTTTACAGCTTCCAACTCCCCACTTTGGACCTCATCTCCCATTGGTTTCCTGTATGTAATATGGAAACCACATTGTGAAGAGCATTGAAAGCCACGGAGGGTCCAAACGGGAATGGATCTCTTGGAAGTAAATCCATGAATGAAGTGCAATGTAAGAGTGGAGTCGCAGTGCAGATCCTGACGGCAATCGGTCTGATGGCTCACAAGGGGATGGGATGAGGTGGGATGGGATGGGAGGAGACGATGGGATGAGGTGGGATGAGGTGGGATGGGATGAGATGGGATGGGATGGGAGGAGATGATGGGATGAGGTGGGATGGGATGAGGTGGGATGGGATGGGAGGAGATGATGGGATGAGGTGGGATGGGATGAGGTGGGATGGGATGAGGCGGGATGAGGTGGGATGTGATGAGGAGTGATGAGGT
>JASSUY010022545.1:5809-28579 GCA_032466535.1 Forpus xanthops
AAGCTGAAAATCCAAAACACAGTGCTGCACCAGCTACTACTTAAAGAAAAATGACTGCTGCTGCTGAACCCATGACAAATTCAGATTATGATAAACAATTCCTCTGAATATCTCAGCCTCTTGAAGTAATTGTCACATTCCAAAGTACTATTTCTGCAGTACTTAGTACAAGCAGTATTATGGGGTATTGCTTATACTGTCTCTGGCAAGGCCTCCATTTATTTTCTGCTGCTGAAATCAGGTGCTCTGCTGTTTACCATCCTTACGTGCATGTTAGCCCATAACATATCTACATTGCAGGCTAACAAATAACTACTGGCTCTAATTAGCTTGGAAGCATTGAGGAAGGCAGTGTTGCCCTTACTGTGTGCAGGAACAGGGTAAGACTTCTGTGTTAGTTATAATTCTGGTATACTCATTACTTTAAGTAGGGCAGGCAGTATCCACAAAGCTTCTCATGGGTGAAATGTTGAACAAGATCACTCAGAAATGCGTTATTAGAAGCTAGGTTGTTCAGGGATCCTAAAGGTGGGTACCAAATCTCCTATCAAGTGGATGCACTTAGGATTCTACTTTGTTGGCTTATAAGTTTTTGGGGCCTGATCCAGTGTGCCGCAACACATCTGGGAAAGAGGGATAACATTTGTTGCTTATGTGGTGAGAGAGCAGGAGGATAGTGAAGAATTGTGTGTGGTGGGACCCCAGTGGAGGAACTCTTCTGCAGAGTTTTTCTGCTGCATGGCCTGTATGATATGAAGGAGATGACCAGTAGATATAGAGCAACTGTTTCAGTCAGTGTTAACTGCAGTCAGTCAAGCTTTTGCTTAGTAAAACCAGTATTTATATGAAGAAGTGAAGGCAGGAAGGTGGAGGGGGAAAAGAAGCATTTAAAGCTCAGATACTTTTTCTTTGGAGATGGCTAAATAGCTTTGGCCATTTTCTAAGTATTTCTTGTTTCAAACACTTCACCAGTTGCAAATTGTATTACTTTGAGGCAGAGTTCAGCAAGGGATAATGGTGGAAGCCTTGAAGAGCAGCAAAATTAGGTTTGTGATAAATTGAGCACAAACAGCAGGCAGGAAATTCACTCAATGCAAATACAAATACAAGGGAGAAAAATTAAGCGTTATCTGATTGTGGAGAATGATGTGGTGTAGGTCAAAAGCTGTTCATATATGTATGTCTGTCCGAAATGTCCACTGGTGTTTTAGTGGTATATGCAGTCCTGGAGGTAGTGTTCAAGACATCAGACTTCTATAAACGCTTAAGTTTCCCTTTATGAAAACTGTTCTAAGAAAAATACATGATCTCAAATTGTGAGGTTCAGGCTGGGAATTCACATGTTAGCTCAGCTCCTCCTCAAAAGCCAGCTCCTGCTGCCTTGCATTCAATCAACATTTGCTTCCACATGTCTGTGAAACACTTCTGATTGCCTGAGGTTATGTTAGTGACTGATACGTTTCTGTGTTCATTTCTGACCAAGATCTTTTGTTTCTATTCATGAAAGATGGCGTGAATACAGCATGTTGTATTTGGTGTTTCAAAGAATTCCTTTAAAAAGAACACAAACCCCTGATACTTTATCTATTGCATTGTTTTGGACAAAAGTCCTAAAATTACCAAATTATTCAGCATTCTTGTTAAACACCTAATGTTTAATTCTGTCATATTTCCCATTCTCTTTTACTCATCTTAGGTTCCTTTTTTTATTGTGTCATTTTTCTTTGCCTTCAAACTGTGTGATAGCAGTGTTATGTACTGCCTGAGTAGCCAGTCTCTGTATTCTCATGTGTGCTTCAGTTTGTCCTGTCTGGATGTACCTATCTCCTCAAATTCCTGCTCTAGAAATATTTAATATCAAATCAGCTGCAGTCTTCAAACTGCTTTAATAATGAAGTACACTTCTTGGTTTTGATCTTGCCCATTGTCTCCTATAACTGAAAGAAGATGTGAGGCAGTAATCTGCACACATTCTCCTGGTTTTAATGTGTTATAACATGTTAATATTCTTTCACTTGACATACACTTGTACTAAAGTACACTCAGAATAATCCTTGGCGTAATACTGAGAGTGGCTAACAATCTTTGACCAAATGCCTATACAGAATTCTCCTCATGTTCGTCCAAAAATTAATTTTGTTGAGATCATCATCTCCTAGCTTACTGTTCTTATTGCTTTATTCAGAGAAAGATCTTGGGTTTAAGTACCAAGAAAAAGATGGACCTTTATTATATTATTTTATCAATATCAGTATCTTTTATTAAAAGGAGTGGGGAATCGATCTGTTACAATTAAGTCCATTCTGTAAGATGCTTAGGAGACCAAGACCTAATCAATCCTGTGTTACAATCTTGGAACTTATCTGTATAGTATCAAGTTCCCTGCCTGTTTTCTAATCTTTCTTTATTGCAATTTTTTAAGTTGTTTTTAGTAGTTGGTGCCAGGAGAAAAAAACAGTTATTAATGTTTTCTTATATTTACATGATAACTCTTGTATTCAAACTCCACATGATTGTATGCCTACCTTGGCTTTCTTATAATAGAATATGATGACCCTCCAAAAAAGATTTCTAGATTTGCCTCAGAAGTACTGTCTTACTGGCTGTAGTTTTGTAACAGTAGATAGTAATCTTCAGAGATCAGCAAAAAAGCCCTTTTTATATGTTGTTCAATGCCAGCCTTTTTAGCATATTTTAGTTAACACTTAAGATACTGATAATAATGAAAGGACAAATGAAAAATGACCACCAAATGAAGTGATAAACATACCAGAATGTGACTGATTCTATTTTTTTTTTTTTTTTCCCTCCCATGTTTTGAACTTCCATTTGCCATTCTGGCTAATGAAAAAAATCTTGAAAAAGGTACAATTCTGTCTCTGCTTGTGCTTCTGGGAAATTCTTATTCTGTTGGATCTAAAACTCCCTTCCACATACGTTCCTAAAGCAATCCTTTAACCACAAATGTTTTAATAATATGCTTTATTGTATCATTTGTATTTTAAAAAAAAAAAAAGGATTAGGTGACATAATTTAGTGATTAAAACAAAAATCATGCTCTGTTGCCGTTATTGGCTGTGATACCCATGGAACTCTTGGTGAAAGGCTTCAACAGCTGCAGAAAACAATTATTTTTTGTAATTTATACTTGTATTGGTAGGAGGTCTCAGAGATAAGTTATTAGCACAGGGAATCGTTCTTACTCTGTCGTTCTTCCTGCATAGTTACGCTAAACTAATTTTAATGTGACTGGCTAAATTGTCATATCACAATGCATGTAGTTCAGAGGAATGTAATTTTCTTGTGGACAAGTATTTGAAAGAAGGTTCATAATGTATGCTGTCCTCCATTTACCAGAGTTGTGCTTGAAATGGAACACTGGGAGTTTCTCTAAATTTCTGGTAACCATGACAACTGTTACTTTAGTATTATTAGCCTGGTGTAATTTATTGGAGTAGGTTGCTAGAGGTAATTTTTTAGTTGCATTGGGTTCATACTCGTTAATGTAATTCTAAGTAATATTTAGAATTTATATTTAAGAATCACTTAGTCATAATACTGGAATATGCTTTGCGGGTTTCTGTGTTTTTAGTGAATCCTTACTTTGCAGAGGAGCAGATAAGGGGTCTTGTCAGAGACCCCTTGGTGAGTCTGAGGCAGAGCTGTCCTTGAAATATGTATGTAGCTGGTTGGCACACAACTGTTCAGTTCTTAGGGCTAAATAGACCTTAAGATTTTGATCCATACAATTTTCTCCCTTTGACCCCCTTCAGCATGTTCTGCACACATATATACACACCCTTTCTCTGTACCTATTTCTTGTGGATTCTTAGAATTACAGAAATTTATTCCTGAATGAAACTTGGCATAAAACACAGATATAATTGTCAAACTGTGCAAGTGCTTTGCATTCTGTGCATGATCTGAGATGTGTGAATTCAATTATGATTTGTTTAAATAAAAAAATAATTAGGTAATTATTACTGTCATCATCTGATATGAAAAATAATGTAGACAGGAAATTGTATTTTTTAAGATCTCTAAACACATTTCAAAGAAAGTGAACCCAAGCTGGAAGTAAAGATGGTAAGTGACTCTGAATGGGAGAAAAGAAACCATGAACTCCATTCAGGAATGTACCCTAACTGAAAGTGAATCCATTTGTATGACCACAAAAATTACGCACAACGGGAACCTAATTCTGTTCTCTTGTATTTAGTTATCTTTTAATTTATGGTGGTGCAAAAAGGGAATCGAAAGATATTCACAGCATTAAATGCTTTGCTCATATCTGCAGAATGTGCCAGACAATCCTGTACAGTGTGATCTCATTTGAAAAGATGTAAATGAATGCAGGTAGGAAAACCAGTACAAATAATTTCCTTTAAATGGATAGAAGACATGTCAGAAGCAGGAATTCTGTTTGCACGTTTCAGTTTATTTATGATTTGGCAGTGGTTTGAGTCTGATTTTGTCATCTGAGACATTTTTGTAATATAGTTTGTCACTGACTCCTTAGATGAAGTTTCTTTTATGGATATCACAACATTTGGTCAATTTTCGGAGGGGAAAAAACCCACTAGTTTTCATGGAAGTCACTTCCTTGAACTATTTTTCAATGTATTTTCACTGTCATTTAAAATATTTTCCAAAATCATTGTATTGCTCTGTATCTGATAGATGGCATATCTCACCATTTTTGCTACAGTTGTAGCTTTGTTTGCTGGACCATTTTATATCTATTCATTTTGGCTGCAAGTGAATCACTAAAATAACACATTTTGTAGGTTGTTTACAGGGTAATACTGCAGATTATTTCAGTGTGTTTAAGCGTGTTAACTAGTTCATACTCTGTTTGAAGCCCGATTTCCAAAATTTGAATGAAATTTCAATTATTACATCAAACAGAAATGTGCTATCTACATAAAAGTGTAGAGGAGATTAGAATTTTGTTAGTAATTGCTCATTATGCACATGCAGATTTGTACAACTTGCATGTAAGAATTGACATCTACAGTAATAGTATCCATATTGTATATAGTATCTTTTTTGTCAGTGTAGAATGGCATGTACATGCATACACATGATGTGCTATGGAGGGGTCTGTTCTTTAAGGAGCTGGATCTGTCATGGTCTTAGCACCTTTTAGTAAAGTGTGAGGGTTGGCATTTAAAAACTGTAGTGTGATTATGAATACAGGGTGCTCCCAGGCAGTTTGAGCCTGAAATATATACTTGGAAAATCCTATTTTCAGATGCCACTTAACCCTGGTGACACCCAAAATTCACAATTGCCGAAGATTCCCCTCAGATTTGACAGTGCTGAGCCCAAGCCAGTTTGTGCTTGCTTCACTTACTCAGTTATCTAGGCAGTGCTTTCAAGCAGCGCTTTTAGAGATTGTTCACCACAGATTACCTTTCCTTGAAGAATCTTCAGAGATTAAATTTCAGAGGTTTAAATACTCTAGGGCACAGGAGGCGGGTGTGAAGAACTATCTTTTTCTCTTAAGAAGATTTGAAACCTTATATGTCTATATTAGAGGAAGCTCACAGGGATGTCATCAGTGTATATAAATATCTGAAGAGAGGCTGCAAAGAGGATGGAACCAGGCTCTTTTCAGTGGTGCCCAGTGACAGGACCAGAGGCGGTGATCACAAACTGAAACACAGGAGGCTCTGTCAGAGTATAGGGAAGCTCTTTTTTTTTCCCTGTGAGAGTGATGGAGTACTGACATAGGTCGCCCAGGGAGGTTGTAGAGTCTCCATTGTTGAAGATACCTAGAAGCTGTCTGGATAGTGTCCCAGGCAACTGGCTGTAGGTGACCCTGCTTGAGCAGGGGCTGGACAGGATGACACCCCAGAGGTCCATTCCAACCTCAACCATTCTGTGATTCTGTACTGCTTCCCAGTAAGTGCTCTGACACCTGATTTGCAGGCTGTGTGAATGGGCCCTTATTCCTTTAGCCAAAGCAGCATCTCTTAAATGAAAACAATAAGCTTGCAAAAATAAAGAAAAAATGATGACGAGTTTCTGTGGCATTATAATCTAGAAGATATGGCACAGCCACAGAGAACGAATCCAGAGTTTAAATTGCATGAACGTCTATTGGAATGGGTACTGCAATACGGGTTGCTCCTCTAAGCAATTTGCCCAAACATGAGTCTAGTGTAACTTCCTTGTTATCACTGCAACTGCATACATTTAATTGCTCCGCAGAAAGTAGAATGACTCTGAAAAAGGGATTGAAAATTACTGCACTGAGCTGGCAAGCAGTTCGAGAGTTCTCGGGGGAATTCTGAGAAGATTGAACTCGTGCTTCTTCTGTCCTGGTTGAAGGTTTTAACTCCTTTCCAGCCCTAACTATTCTATGATTCTATGATTCAGAGGACCCACAGTGCTTCATGGAAAAAGCTTCTTTCCTGTGTTGTGTGTTTCTAAACGTTTAGAAATATTGCTGTTTCAGTCTGCTGAAAAATGTCATATTTTGATTTTTATTTAGAATTCCTTTGTGAATTAATTGAAAAGTCATAGAATCATAGAATAGTTAGAGTTGGAAAGGACCTCAAGATCATCTAGTTCCAACCCCCCTGCTATGGGCAGGGACACCTCCCACTAAACCATGCCACCCAAGGCTATGTCCAGCCCGGGCTTGGACACCACCAGCAATGGAGCTTTCGCAGCTTCCCTGGGCAACACATTCCAGTGTCTCACCACTCTTATAGTAAAGAATTTCTTCATATCCCATCTAAACTTCCCCTGTTAAAGTTTGAACCCGTTACCCCTTGTCCTCTCACTACAGTCCCTCATGAAGAGTTCCTCCCCAGCATCCCTATAGCCCCCTTCAGATACTGGAAGGCTGCTAGGGGGTCTCCACGCAGCCTTCTCTTCTCCAGGCTGAACAGCCCCAACTCTCTCATCCTGTCTTCATATGGGAGGTGCTCCAGTCCCTTGATCATCCTCGTGGCCCTCCTCTGCACTTGTTCCAACAGTTCCATGCCCTTTTTATGTTGAGGACACCAGAACTGCACACAGTACTCCAAGTGAGGGAGATCTCATGAGCGCAGAGTAGATGGGCAGGATCACCTCCCTCATTCTGCTGGTCACGCTCCTTTTGATGCAGCCCAGAATACCATTGGCTTTCTGGGCTGTAAGTGCACACTGATGCTGGTTCACGTTCTTTTTCTCATCGACCAACACCCCCAAGTCCTTCTCCTCAGGGCTGCTCTGAATCTCATCTCCACCCAAAGTCCTTCTTAGAAAATCCCAATTTCCAGCAAAACTCCCCAAAACCAGTAAGAATTAAACTGCGACTGCTTTTAAAGGCCAGGCACAAAAGATGTCCAAATATAAGGCTTAATGAGAATCTGATTTTCAAAGAGTAGTAAAATTTTAATGCAAGTCATGCTTAGTGAATTAGCATTCATTTTAAAGAAAGCAAAAGGGAGAATGGAGGTGGGGTAATTGATTATAAACACCACAATGGGACTTCCACAAGCTGTTGCATTTGATTTGCTGTCCAGGGGTACTCCATAAAAGTATAAAAAGTGTCATGCTTTCAACCCTCTTGAGAGCTTCAAAGAAAACTTTTCAGTCTGATGATTGAAGCTGAAAACTCTCTTATCAGTGAAAATAGGAGAGTAATGCACCAGTAGAAATAGAAACTGGTTTTGGAAAGTCAGTTTTGATTTGTTATGCTGCCAAAAGGTCAAACTGCAAGTGGGAATCAGCAAATCCAAATGCCATTTTAGTTGTTTCTTTCCTGTACTGATGCTGTGGAACTACGTGCCTTTATTGAGAAGATGCTTTTTAAAGTAAGGGGCTAACTGTTTATTGCTGTCTGCGGTGTCCAGAAAGTCACTATGAACAACTGCTATTGGAAGCTGCATTTAAACGAGAATTTGGATCTGCTTTGTTTTTCGAATGAAAATGTGTGCTCCCTCTAGGCCTTAGTTGCACAGGCAGATATGGGAGATTCCTTTTTTTATATACTAATTCATTTGGTTCTTGCCTGTATGTCCTCTGAGCAAGAACAGGGGACTTCCGATGTATGATTGTAAAAGCTCTTCTATCATTCTTAAGACTAGGGATAGATTTCTCTGAAACAGTTTGTGTTAACATTGTGACTTCCAACAGTTTACTTTTGTATTTATTTATTTAATTTATTAACTTTCAGGTGCAGAAACCTTACATTTCCCGAGAGGCTTCCTGAGGTCAGTATTGTATTCATCTTTGTTAATGAAGCTCTCTCTGTGATTCTGCGCTCCATCCATTCAGCCATTGACCGGACTCCTGCTCATCTGCTCAAAGAAATTATTTTAGTTGATGATAACAGTAGTAATGGTAAGAGGTTTTGGTTTCGTTGGTTTTGGTTGGTTGGTTGTTTTTTCTTACTTAGAGGTTGGATCATAAATGGCAATCCTTGAATTCTGGCTCCTGTTCATCCCATAGGTATTTCAAATGTCAATGGTTTCTCCCCTCTTCATCCTACAGTTTTGCTGGGTTGTCTTCAAATATGCGTGAATGGGCATGTCAAAAAGAGTATGTACAAAGATAGGATGCTGTTTCTGTATGTTTAAGGTGTCTGGTGAGCAGATGTTTGAGTGTAAGAAGAGACTGGAGACTTAAGATGTTTTAGCACTTAAGAGTTCTTGCAGGATTAAATGATTCCTGTGCTTTTCCTGTTTCAGTTGTATGCTTACATGTGCATACTCACTTTCTCTTTGCATAAAACACCTTTGTTTCTTAGACATCTCATTTAGATAGCCAGTTCTCCTCATTGGCAACATTTACCTTGCTGCTTTTCTACTGTATGTGCTCAGGTTTTGATCTTCATGATTTGAAAGACTGGACTGCCCATATCTGATTGTTCAGTACTTGCTAAGGTGTTTGTCAGTGAGGCCTTGCTGGGCATGTTTTACTTTCTGGCAATATTAGCAATGACATTTTAATAAACTCAGGATGCTGAACTTAGAAAAAACTTTTGCTCTGCTTGGGAGTTCATTCTGAACTCATAAAATACAAGGAGAATTGGAATTTATCCTGCTGAAGGAAAATGCTGAGCAGATGGCTTCTCATATCTTTGCCATCATTACAGCTGTTATATGATCACTGTAGCTAGATTCTATGACTCACTGCTCATCGTAAATGTGTCTCAGATTTGTACAGAAAAGAAAGTTTTTGGAAAACAAGTAAATAAATTCCCCACCCCAGGCGTTGCACTTCATCATCTCCTCTTCTGCTGTCGATGAAGGGAAAAGCAAAATCCTATCTCTTTAAAGAACACATAAAACCCAACAACTTGATGTAGTCTTATGTCAAATATAATTCCAGTGAATAATATTATGGTTAGAGATACCTAAGGCTGACTAAGCTTTTCCTGAAACACCTACTTATGGAACAGTGTGGCTGAATTGGGGTGCAGGATTTCTGAGTTGCTGCTCTTAGTTTATAGCACAACTTATGATGTAGCCATGAGATGATAACACTGAATAAAAAAACAGTAAAGGAAAAATCCCATGAAACAGTAAATTATAAGTGAAGTAAAAAAAAACAGAATTAACATCTGTGCACTTGCATACATGTGTCTCAGAAACATCCTGTGAACCGAAATAAAATTTGGATTTGCTACAGCATACAGTTCAGTTGTTTGACATGTTGTTTTACTGATGGAATCTTGGTGGTCTTTAATTTTTGCCCACTCCCTCATGTGATACATGCCATTTGACAGAGAAAATAAAAATAAAATACAATTGTTTTATGGTGGGCTGGGGCTCTGAAATATGTTTGTAGAAATTAATTCCTGCATCTTTCAGACAGGAACTCAGTGAATATGAATGACTATTGATGGTACAGGGCACAAGGCCTCTGGATGCACAGGAACTGACCACAAGGCAGCCATAGAAGAAAAAATAATCTTGCTGAAAAAAGTGGTTTCTAGAGGTTGAGTCTGATTTACTGTAATTTACAAGCAGTTATACCAGAGCCATGTCAGGAACACCAATGTTTCTGAGAGCCTGTCACCACTGTGACAAGCTCACTAACAAATGAGCGTGTCAAAAGTATTCCTTTTCATTATTATTTACCTGAAATAGATAAAAAATCACAGGAACCACTCAGTCTTTCAGGAAGACCTGTTCAGCCACATTTTTTGTTAGTACCAGTATTGGTATTTTATAGTATCATGTTTTTATGCCTGGCTGTGCCTTTTATTCAGACTTGCCATTCTTACCCTCCAATACTTTAAATTCTTAGCTTCCTGGCCCTAGACAGGAGGACAGAAATTGAGAAGAAGGTAACCTTTGGTTTGGCTGTCTTGGCTTCGTGTTACATGTCATTCTGTATGAAATCTTTCAGTGCAGAGTGATACTTAGTCTCCTGGAAAAAAATCAGCTGTCTCCAGGATTTTCTGCTACTCTAACCCTTTCTCTGGTGTCTCCTCCCTGCAGTAGTAAATTAGATTCTTACAACCCTCTTTATCCCATAATGTATACTGAAGAGCCGATAACAGGCCTCTATTTGGAGAGGATGGATGTTTGGTAGGAAAGGGAGTGATTGTAAAGATGATTTATGGGCTTTTCTGTTATTAGTTTAAATCCTGAAATATTTATTTTACAATTTACGTTTACTTTCACAATGTTCTATTTTCTTTTTTTTTTTTCTCCCTTTTAACATGGTTGAAACTATTCCTTTGTATTTAGTGTCATTCTATGTTTTTTGTTAGTATCTCTTTAGCTTGCAAGTGCTGCTGCTTGTAAGATAAGTGTGCTACTCTGGGTTTCCCTGTAATGGTACCTGAGGGGGAAGAAACTTGTTTTGTGCTGGGTATGGCACCAGGCACTACTTCTTGCAGGGCTCCATCAGAATCCTAATTACAGGAAGTATATTCACTCTCAGGCTTTCGCCAGGGATAGCAACTTTTATAACTCGACGTAGGATTTTTTGTGTTGCAACAGCCGTGGATTTCACAGGCAAGAAACATTGAGCTGTGGGAAGTGACTAGAAAGAAAAAGTGAGAACAGAGATCAGGCAGAGTGCAAATAAACACATTTTTTATTGGGAGTTTCTTGTACTATTTGATTGGATTCCCATAGCACAGTGGTTTAAAATTAAAGCAGATACAGTAATTGGCACTAGAGGAGGGCACCGGAATTTCCTGCTTCTGAGGGGAGGCAATATTGGTAAACTGGTAGGAATTCTTGCTATGGACCAATTCCTGAATCCAGTAATGAACTCCTGGATTCATGTCTAATTTCAGTAGATATGTGTCAAAAAAGAGCAGTGGAAGAACTAGTTGCTTTTAAAAATTCCAGAAGGCTCATTTCTGTAACCATATATTCCAGTGTGTGCAGCCAAAGTCTCTGCATTTGTCTTGAGCAGTATCGGCTATAGCATTTTATTTCATGCACTTCAGGGTATGTCAAGCAAATTATCTATGACTCTCTCTAAACCTCAGTGCAGTTTTTCAAGTTCCCAATCATGTTTCAGGAGACCTCAATTAATCTCTTTGTGAAGTTCTCCTGTTTAAAATAAATGTTTCAAGTTAAGAACTGTGAAAATGCCAGTGTGTGCCATTTAAAAGAAGAAAATAGATTTGGCAGGTCCCAGAATTTGGATCCATTATTTTAATAAAACCATTTGTATGGATTCATGTGGGTATTTCACCATATCATCTTTTCTGGTGGAATTCTGGTAAGCATAGCACTTAAATGTTTCATATATGCTGTTAGGAACACTAATATTAAAACTTAATTCAATTGAAGGTTGAAAAATGCATTTCAGTGTCTTTCTACTGCATAGTGGGGACAGAAGGTTTACTAAATAAATAACCCAAATGTCAGTGCTGTTCATTTGGGTCTCATTCAGGTCTTAGTCACATTGGTGTGAAATAGAGCAATTGCAAAGACTTTGGCTGGTTTACTGTAGTTTTAGGTGTTGTCTCTCAGATGAGAATCTTTCTCATTCTCCTTAGGAGGGCCATTTGCTTTTCAGAGGTAATATACTCATTAGCTTATAACTTGGCAATAAAATAATTTATTAGTCAATGCATTTGAGGAGAGGGATTTCCAGAGAAGAGGCTTTAAAAAAAACTTTCAAGTGACCATGCTGTGACTGCTGGTACTTACTTAGACCTCAGAAACTTACTTACTGAAAACATGGCCTGAGCTGGAGAGTATTGGAATGGTGTTTTATTCATTCTCTGGCTTGTTGCATCCTGTCCTCTCTGGGGCCACAGGAGTCCCATACTGGCTTTTCACTCTTTTTGCTGGCATTGAACCCCACTGATTTATTGAGAACCTCTGACGATATTTTAAGATGTTTTGAAATCTCTCTAAAAAAGCTCCTTGTGAACCATGATGTGTTCAGCTTCATGGGGAGGCAGTGTGCATTAATGTTTCTAGAGTATACTTCTTGAACTGTTATATTATAGCAGTGATTATAATCCTCTATGACATTTTTTCATATTGAAGTTAATAATAGATGTTGCAGTGGAGGCTCAGGTTTCATAAGGTTACTTCCTTTTTCTTTGAGTCATTACTTAAGAATGGAATATTCTGACATGTTCAGTTTAATGATTCCTGTTTTGTCCTGAGATTTCCATGAATACAGCTATTGAATTGCAGTGATAATGCTAGGTATCACAGGATGCTAATTTTATGACTTCCACTGTTGAAGAGAGCTAGCACAGAGTGGTAGAAAGTGGGTCAGGTGCAACTATGTGTCACCTTTGAGAGATTTGCAGTGTTGTCCTCAAAATACTGAATGAAAAGAAACTTTTCAAAAAGCATCGAGAGCTTTTCATTAGAAAGGTATATTTCTTTTTTGGGTATTTTTAAGAGATAATTGGGAATAGAAGACCATCTGACTTTTGTTCTTTACAAAAGCTTTACTCAAAGGTACTGTTCAAATGCATGCTGGATTTCATATCCCATTGTAATTTGAAGCCGGCATACTTGTAGATCAGACACCTGTGAATGAGGATTTAAGAAAACTTGCTAACAATGTCTTAGAGAAAACTTTAGGCCTTGCTGTTCTCCTGTTGGCTTTTTGTTCTTTGCTTACGTGAATGCCAGCAAATTTCAAAGACAAATAAAAACATTTAAAAACAAGGGAAAAGCCAAACTTCATTCAAACCTGAATTCACTTCGGGGCATTTTTATGGATTGTGAAGGTTTCACTTTATCTGCTTACATTCATTCCCCTTGTAAGTTAAAGATATTGATGCTGAAATCTGTGTTATTGCCCAGCATTTACACAAACAAATTTTCAGTAGTGTTGGCAGGGTCTGACATGAAAGATGGCTGTGTGATACTAGTTAGGAATCAGATGCTAAGAGTGGGAAATCTGTCTCCATTGTAGATTTGAGAACAACATCAGCTGTTGTTACAAACTATGCATTGTACTTGCATAGTAACATTTAGCACTGAACCTTGAATAAATGAAGACAATTCTTTGAGCATATGTTTACTGCTGTATGTTCTGTGCTGATGGTAGGACTACAGTGGGGTCTTCAGGTTTTCTGCCAGCTACTGTGGAGGCATCTGAAAATATGTAAGAATAAAATAGCCAGAAGCAAACCATGAATGCTTTGATTCATGTCCCAGCAATGCCTGGCCATGCAGCTCAAAACTCTTGTGGAAAAAAATTAAAAACCACTAATGTAAATGGACTGTGAAGTTTTTACAAGGACAGTAAGACCTGAAGATGATGTCCTGAAGTGGCTGCAGACTGATCTCTTCTCTTACTTGCCAGTCCTTGTGATGTTGTATTTGATTCCTGCTTTAAAGGGAAGAGGCTGCGGAGTAGGATATCAGAAGGAAGTGAGCAAAAGAGCAGAAGAGGGGGACACGGCCAATGAAGGCCATCTGTCCCAACTATTCTTACCCTTCTTTTGCTTTGATTTATCACTCTTTGTTTTTCTCCTTCTTTTTGCATCCAGGAGTGGTCTGACTCCTTGGACTTTATTCACTCAGTCCACTTTCCTTTTCCTCATTCCATCTTGACAGTCTGTTCTTTTCAGATGTTCACTTCCTCACATTCATTCTATACACCTCATCTTCCTTTCTATGAGTTTCTGTTCTTCCAGTTGGGGTCTCATTTTCCATGTTCTCAAATTCCAGTGTACCCACTCCTCTTAACCTTCTCCCCGTCTCCTCCCCCCCAGTATTTGCTGCTCTTCTCACAAATTGCACACCTCTATTTTTTCCATCTCATCATTCAGCTCCCCCTTGCCTTTGGCCATAGTAATTCAACTACTGCTTGGCTCATTCCTCCCTCTCTCCTCCCCCTCAGCAGTATACTGCTCCTTCCTTTGTTGCATATTTTTATTGTTCTCCTGTTTTCCTCCTTTTACTCACTGACACCTTCTTTTCAGACATGTTTTTCCATTTCGTTTGCTTTCATTTGAAAATAATTATATTGCATTCTTTTAGATCAGTGTTTCTAACTCTCCCCTGTCTGAACTCCAGACTCCATCAGACTCAAATGTTTACATGTATTCAGTCACACATAGGGGTGGGGATAGCATCCCTTGCTGGAGGCAAGAATGGGTTTTGTGGGATTGTAACAACATTTGTATGAAAGCTGTTTGATAACCAGCATGCAGTTTGGTTCCTAGCGGGAACTGTCACATTCTCTGTTCTTTATAACTGACATGAAAGGTTCCTAGCCTTCATCTTCTGGAAGGTTATGAAGGCTCCAGCACTGTGAGAGTGAAATGGGGCTGCCGGACCACTGCAGCCAAGTGTGTCTCCCAAAGTGCATCGCAGAGAACTTGCACCTCTGTTGGACCATTTGCCCCTGTGTGTGCTCAGCAGGTTTTTGCAGTGACAAAGTAGCCTTTCAAAAGGTCTTTAATGATCTGCAGTATAATATGGTTCAGTCTGTTTTCATGGCTGGAAAAGCAAAATTTCAATGTGTATGCAAGCTGATAGCATAACCTCTGTCCTCATCAAAGGTCAGCAGTGGGCAGCAGAGCTTTTATTGCAGTCTTCTGGCATCACGGTTTTTGATGCAGATGTTCATATAATCTTATGCACTGAATATTCCCTAGCCAGCAGTTGTTGAAAGTTATTATATAGTCATTTTATCTTTTATTCCATCCTCAAAGTAATTTAACTAGTTCAGTCCCAATACATTTGCAGAGTTGCAGAGTTTTCTATGTAAGATTCAGTACAGCATTTTTTCATTGTGATTTGTTTTAGCTTGAATCCTGGCGAAGTGTACCAGTTCATGCTATTTAGCTATTTCCCATGTGCTGTGTACCCTATATATGTCAAGTAGTGCAGTGAACAGTGAGTATTTTCTTATTCTGCAACTCCACACCTGTTGTGCCAACCTCTAAAGACACAATTCTCAGTGTGGGCACAGTCATACGTGCTCTCAGGTTTCTGACAGCATCAAAGCCTGATACAGGCCATGCAGCTGCAGTTTGATAAATAGCTCCATGTTTGCACTTTGGAATCTCATGGAAGGATAATTTGGGCCAGCTTATAGGAAATAGCATCACCTGTGTCAGGTATGATTCAGAAACCAAATGTCTGCAGTCAAATTCAGAAAGAACAGGCTAGTTCTAAGCCCTTCTGGTAGCAAGGAGGAATTCACCCCATGTGCACTGGATGTGATATAAGCTGGTGGATCCTGACTGTGAGAACACCAGTGTGTATAAATGCTCTCTTCTTAGTGCTGTCACTGTGATTTGAGCATTAACATTAATTAATAGAGATTTCTGAGGAATGCTTGATTAAGAAAAAACTTCTTTTCCCCGCCTCCTTTTTCCTCTCCCCCCCCTCCCCTCACATTTATGGGATTATTTTACCTTCAGGAATGCTTGAATGGTTTCTGTTGATAACATTCTCACACACATCTCACTAAATCTAAGAAGCAGCCGTATGGATAGGTCCAGTTTAGTGACAGTCATGTAGAACTTGTGAGAGAACTGCTGATATCACTTTGCTGTTGATGTCAGCAAAGTAATGCAGCTTTGATCAGATTATTTCCTTTTGACATCTTTTCCTGCAAAGTATCCAGAGATCTCCTTGCATCCAGTAGAATTTGTATTTGAGACATTTTAGCCGCATCAGCTGCTAAGAGCCTGAATGACTTCTTGAAGAATTTCTTTCTCTTTTCTTATCAAAATAGTAGTACTCATAATTGCAAGACTTTGACAGGGTGTTGGGCAAATACTCTGTAGTGTTAGGCAAAGGAGTCAAAAGATTGTGTCTGATATAAAGTAAGAAATAGAAATTGCCTTTTAAGTGAACTTTATTAAAATTCACATTTTCTTCCTGACCGAAGCATACTTAAAAAGAAAAATTAATGAAAAGATAACTTTCACAAAATTAGTGCTGCTTTCTTAACTTAAGCTGATGGTCAAATTTCCTGTGAGAGCTGATAATTTTGAACACTTCAACTTCTTTGTGAGAGAACCTGAAAATTCTTAATGTGCTCAAGAGTTCAAGACATGATAAGAGATTTGCCTATGGAAGTATTTAAGGGTGTTTGAGTGTGTCACCAAATGATAAAAATCAACAAAATATATGAATAAATTGCTGGCAGAATATTCTATGTTCACCTGATAGGTATGTACAAAGGCACATCTATAGGCATTGCTACATGCTTTAAAGACGTTGTGGAACCTACTGTAAGTCTAAAGTTCAAGGGAAGAACTTTTGATCAAAAGATATTTGAATCCTTGTGAATAAAAAAATCAATTCATGTTGACTTTTGGCATACTTTTCTGTAGATATGCTTGGTATTCAAGTGTTCTAGGGAAGTGTTCTCCAACTAGATTGGATGACCACATTTTAAATTACTTGTCTTCACTCGTTCACTGTTATTTATTTGTGGGGCCATTAGTCAAATGGTGTTTGTTCCTTTCACACTGTAAAAGTAATGTATTTTAAATAGTATACTTCAAGTAGGAGCCTGGGAAGCTGTTGGAAAGCTCTGTTTAAAACTTTATGGAAACTGTGATGAAACTAGACATAAACTCTAAAACTACCATTTACGATGATTAACATAGGAAAAATGAAGACTTGGAGGTTAGGATGTGAGAGAGTGAATAGTTGTGCTTGTTTTTCCTCATCCAGTTTATTTGGAAAAGATATTTTGGTTTTTTTGGGCCTCCTAAACCAGCACCCTTGTTAACACTGCTTACTGAAAGTCTGTTTTCAGAGTCTGAGAGAATATAGATGTGACTCCATATGGAAAGAGATACAGGTTATATACTAAAACCTCACCCTTCTTGTTTATGATTTTCACAAATGTCTGGAAACCTGTTATTTTTTTGAGTAAGTTCTGCAAGCTGCTTCCTTCAAAACAGGGCAAATCTCACTCTCCTGGCAGTTTGATAGACTAAGATTTCTGACTTGGGGACCTTCATGGAGCTTTGTCCCCCATTAGACACCTGCCATATCTCTATGACCATTTGCAATGAAATTTGTGAATAAATAAATGATTTTTATTTTTTTAATATTAATTTACTTCCAAGTGTAATCTGAAATGAATAGTAGGTGCTCCAGAATTTTCTCACAGATGTTTTTGGTGCCAACTCAAAGGACACTTTGCTTTTCAATGAGTTTAACAGGGTTTGTCTGTGCTGCAATGTAAACTCCCCAGTAAATGATTTAGAATCACAATGAATCACAATGAATGCTAAATAATATGGCAGCATAAATCGTTGGGTTTGTTTGGCAGCAGAGAAAATCTTGATGGAATTGCTAAGTGCTCTCAGTTCTCCCAAGATAGCTTACTGTCAGCTTTTGCATTGTTCCTCTGCTCCTAACTACACACTCCTTTGGCCCAGTGCCTGTCTAATCATTGTTGAATGTTTCAAAAGCTGCCATCTTCTATTTGAAGCAATCTTTTCAAGCAGTACAAATACCAGCAGATTTGCTTACAGTAGAAATAATTGGAAAAATCAAAGTAAAAAATATAGAAAAGATAATAAAGTGAGATGCAAACAACATTAATGTTTTATGAAGCTGAAAAATATACCATATACCTAATCGAGTTATGGTGACGTTTCAGGAAGCATAAAGATGTTTCCATGGCTAAATACATGGTCTGTCATTTTTATATGCTATGGAATGATTATTCCTCCTGACCTATTGCCCTTAATATCAGTCCTTGCTCATGTGCACAGAGCAGAAAGAGAACGTCTTCTAAAATGGAAAACAAGGTCTTCTAAAATGGAAAACAAGTCCACAACACATTTGCCAGCAAATAAAGAAGTTGACAACTCCCTGTGCTGGAAAATAAACAATGAATTCTATTTTTTATTACCGTGAACAAGTGTAATGTTAGTACATGCAAAATATACTTACATCCCCATGTCACATAAGTGACTCTCTTTACCTTGTAGTACTATTATTACTGTATGAGCACAGATTCTGTTCTATTCTATTCTAATGTTCTATTTCTGTGTAGCCTGATTCTTAAATAAAATGTCTAGACTTATTTTTTTTTTAACTGATATTTGTGCCTTTGAATCCCTCTTTGTACCACTGACTATCAGTTTTGAACGTGCAAGTGAAACTGTATAGTACTGGGTGTCTCCAGATATCTCTCAGTTTCCAAAGGAATGCTTCTTCTCTTTATCCATTTCCCATGCATATAAATAGATAAAACTTAAGGAATACTGTGACAAAAGATGCATGGCTGTGTGCATGGTTTGTATCTTACACAGTATTTCATGTACTGAGACTAGCCTTGATGTAAGCCAAAACATACTCCAGAAACAGCATTAATTTTTATCATTGCTATTTGTGCTGTATAGAAGGGCAAGAATATATACATGCCAACCTCAGAAATGCCTTGTGTCCAGGATGGATTCTTGCTGAGATCATCAAATTGTTGCCTCTGGAATGCTGTTTCCAAGATGTGGGAAGCTGGAGAACTGCAAGACTCCAAAGGTTCCTATTCAACTAGGAATGAATCTTAGGCAGCTGAACTTAGAGCATTACTCCAGTGTTAGAAAAAAGAGATTTGAGGAAAGCTTCTTCACCAGAAATTGAGGAGAGAGCTTAGTAATTCCTAGGTGTTGTTTGCCTGCCTCTCTAACAAACTGGAGAGATTGAGAGGCAAGGAAAAAGCCAGTAGGCCATAGCGATGCAATATGCTTTCTTATCAGAGGGGAATGCTTTAGCTGTGGTATGGTGAAGAAAAAAGGTAGGCTATGTAAAAGAAAGGGAGATTTTATGACATAGAAACAAAGCCTTTTCCAGAATTCCCTTCTCCGGGGAACTCAAAGACTACAAAGGGCAAGAAAAACATTGACATGGTTTTGTTGTTTTGTTGGGGTTTGGTTTTTTTTTGTTTGTTTGGTTTTGTTATTTTTTTTTTGTTTGGTTGGTTGGTTTTTGTTTTCTACATGTGCAAATTGCTAGAGCTGTCTGAAGTGAGCAGTGTCTGACTAGAAATTTTCATCTAGTTTCTCTCTTTGCTTCAGCAGTTATGTCTTCCAGAAGACAAGAACAGCATAAGGCAATGAAGTTACAGAAAACCTCAATGGCTTTCTATAAAGAGAATCATCACATGTGGACATAAATGTCATCTATAGACACCATGATCTGTCACAAAGGTCATAGGAAGAGAAACATGTCAGATGAAATAAGAGAACTTTTACTTTAGTTTTAGCCTGAAAAGATCAGTTATACAGCGATAAAGCAGCACTTTACAGATTGTCTGATACTCAGTTAGCCCTGAGATATAGTGGTATTTTATGCAACTCTTGGCTAAACTTTCACTGATCAGCTCTTAACTTCACATATGAAATCTGAATAAGTGGGTCTATTATTCTGTCCCACAGTAGGAGCTCTGGAAAGAGTCTGATGACAGGAAATCATGGTAGTTCATGTTCGTATCCTTGAAAATACGTTGATCATGCAGAGTACTCTCTGTTTCTCTCTTAGATGGTCCTAAACCAGCCTGGAATATTCCACTAAGCTTCAGGCGTTGTGCCAGCATGAGGACTTAAGCAGAAGACAGAGCAGTACATCCAGTTTAAGGCAGTCAGAACTGCCATTTTACTGCACACTCCAGAATTGTATTTTCTGTTGGTTTTGCAGATGTGCATTCATAGTCCCTGAGATGAGAATTGCACAGCAGTTGTTGTGTTCAAGCTTCCATCACAAACAGCTCTTTTTATGTTGGGACGTGCTGCCTTTCTCACAATAATGCTGAGATAAAAATAGGCATGGTATCAAACATAAAGAACAAGATTATATACAGAAACTCTCAGCTGAAATTCTTAAAAATGCAAGGGGGAAAAGAGGATCTTGCCTTGCTTTAAAAATTTGGAGTTTGCTTTGGTATTCCCTCCCCACCCCCAATAGGAAGAGCTTTTTTATGCTTTCCTCTTGTCAACGCTTTTACCAGATGTCTAAAGCATTTGGATTTTGTTTTTAGTTTAAGGGCTGATCTTGAAAGGTGCTGACTGCCTCCTAGAGCTTCATTTTTCATTAATAGGTTATGTTACCCAGTGTCATGTAGGCTCTTCCTTGTGACATTAAAAATTATCCATAAAGCCATCTATGTAATTCAGAGAGTGTTGCCACAAAATGAAATACAGCCCTTCAGTGATATTAGGTCAGTATAAAAGTTCACATATCTCACCTCCTCAAATTGGAAGTAGTTCATCATTAAAGGAAAGAGTTCTCCTCCCAAATGGATGTAACTCTGTGATTCTGACAGTTCTTATCTTATGATACTGCCAAGGAGTTTCAGCTCCTTGGAGCTCCCATCTGAGGGACTGGCCTGCAGGGACTACCAGTAAGATGAATGCAAAACTAAATCTCAGTCACTTTCAGAGATATGTAATTCTGACTCAGCATAGGTTAGACATGTTCAGTATTTGTTCTTTTTAGCACTCTTTTAGTAGGGAAAAAAAATTAGGAAGTGAGGGGTCTTTTAAAATATCTAAAATGGAAAACCAGAGGGGAGGTGAGTTAATAGAATGGTCTGTTAAAATAACCTTAATTTTGTGGCCTTAAACTAGGACCACTGAGAGAAATTACTTAGTTATAGTAAAATGGAAAAAAAAGGTCTAATCAGCTTTCATTAGAATAGAAAGTGCCCTAGAAAAATATACCTGTTGCATCAGAATATATCAAACTAAGTTTAAGCAGCTGTGGATTACTGCACGATAGCTCAATCAAGTTTAGGTCAGGAAGAAATTAAATTGAGGAATTATTTGGTAGAACTCTAAAAGAAGATGTATGTTCAATAGTTCAATTGACTTCCTGGGATTAGATTATTAAAGTTACTGAAGTAACATGAAAACCAGTAGTCTGTGATTTCTCTCTCTCACATGGATCTTTTATGTATAGGGTTGTAGCCTTGATACATGACAAAACATTGACAAATTGCAATCATTTTTATGGTGCTGCAGTGTTTTCTACATCCCTTGGTTTGGAGTTCATATAGAGTATTTTCTTGAAAAATACCAAGCTCTCTGAGTGGACTGTCCTCAGCTAAACTGCTACTCTGGCTGCCTTTCCTCTTCTACACTAGAGCGGTAATGGGGGTGATTGATTTAATCCAGAACAATGATCACTTCACTTAGAACCATACAATCATAGAATCGTTAGGGTTGGAAAGGATCTTAAGATCATCTAGTTCCAGCCCCCCTATCAGGAGCAGGGACACCTCACAATAGACCATGTCACTCAAAGTCCTGTCTGACCTGGCCTTGAACACTGCCAGTGATGGAGCATTCACAACTTCCCTGGGCAACCCATTCCAGTGCCTCACCATCCTCACAGTAAAGAATTTCTTCCTCAGGTCCAATCTAAACTTCCCTTGTTGAAGTTTGAACCCGTTACCCTTTGTCCTGTCACTACAGTCCCTCATGAAGAGTCCTTCCCCAGCATCCTTATAGGCCCCCTTCAGATACTGGAAGGCAGCTATGAGGTCTCCACGCAGCCTTCTCTTCTCCAGGCTGAACAGCTTCCACTTTCTCAGCCTGTTTTCATACAATAGGTGCTCCACTCCCCTGATCATCCTCGTTGCCCTCCTCTGGACTAGTTCCAACAGTTCCATGTCATTTTTATGTTGAGGACACCAGAACTGCACACACTACTCCAAGTGATAGATTGCTCAGGAGAGCAGAGTAGAGGGACAGGATCACCTCCCTTGACCTGCTGGTCACACTCCTTTTGATGCAGCCCAGGATACAGTTGGCTTTCTGGGCTGCAAGAGCACACTGCCACCTCATGTTTATTCTCTCATTGACCAACACCCCCAAGTCCTTCTCCTCAAGGCTGCTCTGAATCTCTTCTCTGCCCAACTTGTAGCTGTGCCTGGGATTGCTCTGACCGAGGTGGAGGACCTTGCTCTTGTCACGGTTAAACTTCATGAGTTTGGCATCAGCCCACCTCACATGTGTGTCAAGGTTCCTCTGGATAGCATTCCTTCCCTCCAACCAATCCACCCAGCTTGGTGTCATTGGCAAACTTGCTGAGGGCACACTCAATCCCACTGTCCATGTCACTGACAAAAACGTTGAACAAGACCGGTCCCAGCGCTGATCCCTGAGGGTCACCTCTCAATTACTGGTCTCCAGCTGGGCACTGAGCCATGGAGCACAACTGTTTGCATGCGGCCATCCAGCCGCTTCTTTATCCACCCAGCGGTTCACCTATCAAATTGAAGTCATTCCAACTTAGAGGCAAGGATGGTGTGTGGGACAGTGTTCAACTCTTTGCACAAGTCCAGGTAGATGACATCAACTGCTCTACCCCTGTCCATCAGTTCCGTAGCCCCATCATAGAA